>VYZR01039051.1:30475-53079 GCA_013400675.1 Oxylabes madagascariensis | reverse complement strand
GTTTCACTCTAGCTGCAAAATTGTTCAAGGAGCACGGTTTAAGGGGTGGTATAGCTACGGCTCACACAGGCCTCAGGATGCAGGTGTTTACATTGCCTCCTGGATTTTCCAGACCATCAAAGTCAGTTCTGAAACATGAGTTAATCAAAACCCATTTTATTTAATAAGTAATCTTACTTCTGACTTAAGTCAATTAAGTGGTCATGTCTAGATTTTTAAAGAAATCCCTCCAGAATTTGGCCAAGGAAAGCCAAATTCTAGTATTAGTCATACTAGAAGGTAAAGACTTTGCACCTAAGCAATGTGCAGTTCAGCTAAAAGTGCAGAGTTTTGTACTCCTTGACTGAACAAGTGTACATAGTGTTTTCAAATGAGCTATATTCTTCTTGGACATGGCTATCAGTGAAATAGAATCCTAACTGCTGCTTCAAATGTGACCTACCCTGACAGGAGAGTAGCAGAAAATATTAAATTTGTTTCTTGCAGCATAACCACTGTGACTGCAACAGAAGCAGCTCTGGAAAGACTGCTGTCCTTCATGTACTGTGTGGAAAAACAGAGGTGGAAAAAGTCAAGAGTGGATGACCATCATTACATTTCTGTGGAAATAAATAAATAAATAAATAAAAAGAGTCCTCTGTAAGGGTAGCAATCAACATAAATAAGGAATAATGTTGTCTCATTGTAGACAGTCTTTCCACATATGACAAGAATGACTCTTGAAATTATTGAGGGGTTTTGTGTATATTTTGGGAAATTTTGAGTAAAGTATGCAACTTATGTCTTCTATTTGATCTTTCTAGCTGTATGAGTAAGCCAGTCAACATCAGAGGCTATCTTGAGCCTAGGAGAAAGTAGCTGAGAGGAGATATTATCTATCTCCACTGACTTATCTCAGAGAAAAAGCCCATGAATAATTTCACAACTTTCTGACACACTGNATATTTTCAATTTTTTTTTTCAAGTTCTTAACTGAAGAAAAATCAAAATATATTTTTCTTCAACCCCGTCTCTTCCCCCAGTTCATGGAAGGATTCTTTTTCTGGATCCCTGTGTTCAGTGATGTAAGCCTAGTCAATAAATTCAACTCCCTGTTTTCAGTTGCAGTATAGAAAGGCTAATACAGCTGGGACATCAGACTTAATAACCTCTACTCTTTGTATCTGTGGGGGTCTCAGAAAAGTACAAAGGGAGATAAATATATCTCTTCTCATCAGTATGGGCTATATTTGGAAGATCTCATGTGATGTAGATTTCCATTGTTTAATCGCTCCAGAAAAAAAAAAACCCAACACAACAAAGCCAACCAAAAAAGCCCCTTACAAGTCCTCAACCCCTGAAACAATGATGGAAAATCGTGGTGTCCCCCCGTGTCTGTGGGTCAATGTGTCCTTTGGGAAATTACCGGTGCCTTTGTGCAGCATTTACAAGATTACTGTGGAACTAAATGAGGGCTCTCTTTCACATTTGAGTTGCTCTTGAACCTCAATGAAGCTGATGTAATCAGCAGGGCTATGTATAGGGCAGCAGAGGCTGTCAAATGAACTAGTGGGTACGTGCTGTTGAAATAGAAAATGGGTAGCAGAAAATGTCAAAGGGAAGTGGACCATAAGAATGGTGTCTGGAACACAACTGGCTGGTCTTGCTTGCTTCATTTCTCAGATTGTACAGACGAAATGAAAGGCATGAGCTTTTTTTTCCCGTAAAGCTTACTCACAAAAAGGAGCATGTCCTTGTAGTGGAGACTCTAAAATCTCCTTGTCTTTACTCTGGAATGGGCAGGGAGCATGGTTGGTGTATTGTGTCCCTTTTCTTTTCAATTCTGCAGTTTCATTCACCCTCTCTACTCCTGGAAAGGCCTAGATAAAGTGTGATTGATTACCTGCAATGGATCTGCGGCAATTTATCTCATTCAAAATGCTAATTTGGACCTATTCATGCCCAGGTGAGAGAGTATCATTTTAAAGGCTTATTTAAAATCCTCTATCAGTTCCTAAGTTCTTTATTAGCATTGAGAGACTATATTAAATAAAGTCGAGGTTTTCCCCCGAGCATCAGAGTGTCACACTGTGTCAGGCCCATAAGATACATCATGGGTGCTGTGACAGAGATGGTCATCTGTAACACAGGTTCATGCTTGTATGAGGCCCAGTGAGGACACAATGCTGTAGTTCACCACTGACCTTATACAAAGTCCATGTCTTTGGATATCCAAAGAACTCTATGTAACCATTAGTCCTGAATTTGAATTTTTGTTGAACTTCAGCTCAAAGAAGAGCAAAGAGACAAAAAAATCCCATTTCACTGGAGAAAGAGCCATCGCCTTAACAGATATGTGGATGGCTTTGATTTATTTAGGAATCACAGGTAACACTTCACTTTATTACTAAATCATTGGTAATGAAAATAAGCCTGGAAAAGCTGGATGCATTTCACATTTCTTTGTGTTTCTCTTCACTGGTTAAGATTTCAATTCCTGAGTATTCAACAGTTCCTTCAAAAGGTGAATCTAAATGTAGTTCATATTCTGGACTGCATTTACATTTGGCGGTTAGATCAAGTCTCATAAATATTGTGTACAAACACCATAGAGAATGTTAATTTCTAAAGTAACAGTAGAATTGTCTTGGGGTTGTTAGGAAAGAGTTAAAATATTTTAAACATCTGAATTTGAAAAAATTAATCCCACTCTCGTAATGTGATTGCCAACCATCATAATAACATCCAGATTTTTGTGGGCTGGAAAGCTCTTTATAGAGGAGGTCGGTATTGTTGGCCCTGATTAAGCTGAGGAACCTGGGGTAGAGCAGAGGAACTGGCCCAGCATCACTCAACCAGTGATGGAAGTGACAAGAACAAAGTCCAGATCCCCTTCATCCCAACCCAGTGAATCTTACATAGGCCATTAAACATCACTATCTTCATTTTGTGAAGGGCAGAAATTGACCCTTAGCAGAATGGAAAGACATGGGACCTCTGTCCTAGCTGGCATCCCAAAGCAGGATGTCTCACCTGGGGCATCACCTTCCCAGACTGTTCNTCCCACAACCCTGGGTTTTCTTTTCTGAATTCCAACCAGATCATTATGCTGAGCTGAACATTTCAGAATTGAAGCCAGTCCAACTACAGTGGCCTTGCCATAGGCACACCCTAATTAACAGCAAAAATTTCCATATGTTCCACCCTTCACACAGACGTGACTGTTCTGTGACCCAAATGCTCTCATTTGTCTTGTGTAGGAGAGTTTTCACACTGGGGGCCACTTTGACTTGTGTCATTGCCTACATCTGCTTACCTTTCAGGTGGTTTTATCTTTTTCTGTCAAGCCTCTATGGCTACTTTCAAAGGCATTTAGAAGCTGCTTTCAAAGGCTTGCTTCGCTAAGTATTTTTAACCTCACTGCCTGTTTCCTCTTGCTTCATTGCACCGTAAAGCTATGATGTTGAATTTGTGACATGGCAATTATTTAGATGATGACAGACTGGCATCATAAAGAAGAATTATGGTGACTTCGCTGACTAATCAAGCAGAAGTAGCCCGGTTCTGGGTAGAGAAAGTTCTTTTTTAAGAAAACAGGAATATCTTCAAAACAATGGGAGTAAAATAGTTAAAGTCTGCTTGCTAGATGCATGAACAAACCTTGCTATCTCTGTCCTAGTGAGCAAAGCCTTCTACTGATGCACAGTAGATTTTTGAGAAACATTCAAATCCTGGAAACTCTCATTGTGCTTTTTTGTAGTTTACACTTATGTGTTTGGATTCCTTTTTTATTTTAACTGGGCAGGGATGGGTCTTGAAGTCTTTTGCATGAGCCTTCCTTTCCTGCTATTATAACTATTAGGGTTCTATTGTATGTATGGGGCAAGAGATGTTCCTGGGACTTTTTGGAGTAATGAAATAATTAGGTTTTGCCTCCAGCTGCCCTGAACCATCGAAACAAAGAAAGTGAAGCTTCGGTGAGGCTGGAAATAAACTCTCCTGTGGTAGTTCTGTATTTGAATTTCAAATGCAGGCAGTTAATGATATTTACTATTTGCTCAGGTTTTTTAGCTAGTTTCTTTTGACCATAGCACTGCATGCCTCACTCTAGCATGGGAACAGGCTGGAACAGGTGTGGTCCTTCTCCCCCTCTCTTTCATGAAGGCATTGTACATTGGGGCAGCCTCTGAGATACCCAGGATTATGACAAGATATGGCCTGTACGATATCATAACCAACAGGCAAGGATAAGACCTGATAGTATTGTTTTTGTAAACATATGCAGTGAACAAATCACACCAAAGCAGACGATTCTTGTAACTGGACTTCTACTGCAGAAGTTCATCACTTCTATAGCCCTTGTATTCCTGGCCAATACTAGCTGCTCCCGCCTTGGAGAAAATTGCTATGATATATTTATCTCCCCTTCCAGGTTCTAGCGATAGCTGTGTCTTATGTTTTTTGTGGGATGGTGCTTTCCAACACTGCATCGCATCTTTTTGGAGTCAGCTGGAAACACCGTGGACATCCAGGCCAGACTGGTGTTCTTTAAGGGGAGTATTTTGTCTATACAAAGATTCTGCCTCCACCTTAGCTGTGGAGCCATCAGGGGTTAATGGGGTATTTCATGGGTCTTAAGCCAGCCCTCTGCAACAGGAATGAATTCACTCTGATCCTGTGTGTGCTAAACCCTATGCAAATACAACATCCAACATTTCTCTCCACCTGGCTCTGTACCACCTATCCTTATTTTTTGCTAATTCCCCAAAGCCCTAATTTGCAGTGCTGGTATGAAAAATCTGACAGGAACATATGACAGCTCTGGCCAATCTCTCCCCTTAGATGTAAGAAAGACAGTTAATAACCTTTTTAGAAGGATGAGACAAAGAGCCTGTATATATCATCTCTATGTATTAATATGCTACATATGTGGCCTCTCCACTGCATCTGTCTAGGGAAAACACAGGTTTCTGATGTTGCTGTAGGCTGCTATTTTCACAGTGCAGCTGAAGAACATGTTGATGCCGTCTTAGCCAGTTAGGTCAATCAGTCACCTGAAATATGTCTGTGCCCCAAACCATTCAGGCATCCCAGCTAACAGGAACACACCCTCTACCATAATTCGAATTTGGATTTTAAAAAGAGGATATAAAGAGATTCTTCATGTTACAGATTCTCTTAATTTTCTGTGTGTTTTGGGGAATAACCAAATTTTCAATATTTAAAATAGTTATGAATTGCAGCTTTTTTCTTAAAACTTAAATTTATCACAGATGTTTCATAGGTATATTCTAAGGCATTTTAATGGATTGTGTATTCAGTGACTAATCCTGAAAGACCTTTGTAAGACTGCAGAGCTGTACAGGGGTTAGTCAGCATCAGGCAAAGGGAAGGCAGATTCGTGTGAATGTAGATCCAGAGACATTTGGCACTGGTCTCTCTGTGATAAAAATGAGGTAAGATGCCTATCTCTCAGCCTCCTTTTTGGGTAATACAACACTCAGAGACAACCTGGACACAGCACAGAGGTTTAGCGTCAGCCTCTGAACTGCTGCAGCAAAGGTGGGACAGGATTGTGCTGGTGCTGTGCCCATCACATTTCTTTGTCTTTCCAAGGATCTGGCACAAGTGAAACAGAGTGGAAAGAAAGTTTCATTCAAGGATCACAAAGCCAAGCTGCAAGTCAGATGTAACTGGATATCCAAAAATATTGGCTTACAAATGAGAATGGAAACACTCCCCAAACAGACTTCAAAATTTTTGGCAGCCTGGCTTGGCCCAGGGCTGTCAATATCTCAGATCAACAGAAATCAGTGGGAAGGGTTGTGTCTGCATGTGTTGCTGAGCAGTCCACAGCCCACAGGTTTGCTGCAAATCCTCGGAATGCTCAGCTCCCGAGCCATGGGGCCATGGCATGCAAATCAGTTCCTGGGATTCACTGGCAAGGAGAGGCAAAGCCATGTGCACTCTGTTATCTTGCCTAAGTATCTGCGGCGTCAACAAACGCTTTGTAACGATAACAGTTATTTGGTTCCCCCAATTTAATTGTGTTGCAAGAACATATTTATTGCGCGGCTGCCTGGTTTCTGAGGGCAGTGCAACAGAAGCCTTGGCACGGCCAGAGGCTCTGTATTTGTCAGCAATTTGCGGGGCTCGCCCACCGAGCGCTAATTTCGGGAGAGCGTGAGAGAAGCGCCGGCCGACAGCGCCTGGGTTGAGCGAGCAGCAGCGGCGAGGCGAGGCGGGCGCGGCGGGCGCGCAGCGCGGGTGCGACGGCCCGGGAGAAGGAAACAAAGGAGGCAGGGACGCGTCCCTGCTCCGGGGGAGACGGGAAACCGCTCGCCTGCCCATTCGTCGCACGTGATGGAGGCAGGAGCAGAAGGGAGGTTTCCAATCCCGCTCAGCTGTCTCCTCCTGGTGCCGGAGAGCGGTTGCCATGGATATCTGCGGATTGGAGGGCGCCGGCAGCGCCGCGGCTGGGGGACCTGTCTGGGGTGAGGGATGGAGTGGAGGATGCTCATGGGTGTGGGGGGCAGCAGCAGGGATGTTTCCAGTGGCAGGGACGCTGAAGCGATTTTGGAATGAGATGAGGCCTTCTCAAGAGTGTGGCATCCCCCCCCACCCCGCCCCACGGCAGGACTCACCGGCTATTGAGCCTTGGGATGAATCAGCTGTGCCCCAAGAGCTCAGAGGGTTGTTTCTGAGCCATACCTTTGTTATTTCTCTGTGTGTGTGTGAGTGCATGCAAAATTTGTCTTTGAAGCCCCTGGTTCTGCTCTCTAGCTGCAAGGCATGTGCAGAGCCAGCTCTGCATTGTCCATAAAATTGGCAGTGCAGGACTGTCTGGATGTGCGTGTATGTGCAATGCCATACTGGAGGTTACTATGTGTGGCTTTTTTCTCTCTTAAACAAAGAACCCAGTTGCACAACTTTATTTTTGTGACCTTGGCTGCTGATTTCAACGGTGGTTTTGGGTAGACAGAAGTATTTCTTGTGTGAATGAAAATGCTGTGATTGTCTGAACCTGTGTATTTCTTGCTCTGTTGCTCACGTGCTGCAGTCCCAATCCTCTCCTCTTTTACTGTTGCTCAGAAGTAGTAAATGCCCATGTGAAGAATAACATACTACAGTTATTCTTCTGTTTTGCTGAATTAGCAAGAATGAACTCAAGGTATGCTCTTCTGAAACACTATTTAATAATGATATGTGACTAATATTTTTTTACAGCCCTGGTCCTTTCAAGCCCTGTACTCATTGGGTTGGCTGCTGCCACAGTAGTTTAATTCAAACCTCCCTGTTTGAGCTCCATCCCAGCATGAACCCATAAAAGCAGGACGGAATTTGCCTGAAATATACAAAACACATAGATCTGAACTTGTAATCATTTTCTCCTCTAAGTCAGTCCTCATGAAGTGCTGTTACAGGCTGTGCCTCCTGTGGGTAGAAACCAGCATGGAACACAGAGGTGAGACCTGAGAAGGCAGTACTTGTCTTAGCTGACTTGTGACTCATTTTGCTGTGATGTACTGGTGATAAACTAGTCTCACTGAGGACACAGGATGGATTTATTTTCATTAAATGAAAAGAAATACATACATCATTGGTTCTTTATACACTGTGCATGGAAGCACATCAATGAAAATTTATTCCTAGGGGCATGCTCATCTCTAGGCAATGTTCCTGATTCAAGATGCTTAGGAGGTAAGGAGTGATCCAGTGGACAGGAATATGCTCAACCTTAGAAACATGAGTAATAGCCACATTTAAGTGTCATCAAAGTCAAGCATTTTCAGGATCAAATCTTTAAGGGTGCAGTCTTGTAGAAACACTCCACACATTCTGATTTGATGTACAGTATTTGAAAATGGCAATATTTTATGGCTAAGGACATTTTATGATATAAAATACCAGGGCAGCTATTATGTAAAATACTGAAGGCAGCACCTTCCCAGAGAATATGTTTTTTATGATGGCTTTCTAGGCAGGTGATTATGGATACTGGTGGATTTTAACTTTGAGAAAGACTTTGAGCTAATAACAGAATGATTATGGAGTTAATGTGTACCCACATGCATCCTTGGTAAGTGCAACCTGTGCCCTAAAAGTCACAAGATAAATGAATCCCTGGTGTAATATTGTTAATTGGTAGGGTTGAATTGATTGTGAATGATTAGTCTGTTATGAATCACTATAAATCCATTCTAGCAATTGGGCAGATTTTCTTGTTTAGAGGAATAAAAGGAAACAGCAGTCATGTTTCTAATCAGCTGTCATAGTCTAAGTAATAAGGATAGTACTGAATCCTGATTTTCTGTATTTAATAGGAAAGGAGTCTACACAAAGGCCAAGAAAAAGGGAGATAATCCATCTGATATGTTAATTTCCTAAAACTATGGACACCAAAGCTATCAAAAATTCAAACCCAGAAGTAACTAAAGCCAGACTTAACTGAATGTTAGGAGGGGAAGCTGCATTTTTTGAAAGAGTGACATATATATTGATGTATAAAACTTAGGTAATTAAATTCTATCCAAATGGGAATGAATGCACAGTTAGTCTAAAAAAAAAAAAAAAGTTGCAGCCATTAAAAATAAGGCATTTGGGGTAACACATAAAATTAAATTACAGGGAATTTAAAGATAACATGTAAGTCCTTGGCAGACAAAGTCCCAACGCAGCTTGTCAGCATGGGAGGGGGCCAGCCTTTGAGAAGAAATGGAGGTCCACATCTAGGACATGCTGAACATTGGGGNAAAAAAAAAAAAAAAAAGTTGCAGCCATTAAAAATAAGGCATTTGGGGTAACACATAAAATTAAATTACAGGGAATTTAAAGATAACATGTAAGTCCTTGGCAGACAAAGTCCCAACGCAGCTTGTCAGCATGGGAGGGGGCCAGCCTTTGAGAAGAAATGGAGGTCCACATCTAGGACATGCTGAACATTGGGGCTCACTTCATAGGAGGAATTTCTTTCATGTGCTATCTGTCATTGTACATGGAAAAACAGATAAAAAATATGGGAAAACTGATTTATGTCATAATTTACTAAAATAAGCTTATCATTGTTTTGGAAAATGTCCTTAATCCGGTTCTCAGACACTTTTCTGTAGGAAAATAACATATTCATCATTACTTTTTACTTCCCTGTAACTTACTTCCCAAACTGACCTACAGGCTCTTGTCCTGCTGCTTTGCTCATCACTGTGTCATTGTCCTGCCCATCTTTGCCATATTCTAGCTCTTTGTTCTGTCCATCTGCCTTGGCAGTATTATTTCTTACTACCCACAGGACAACACAAAAAAATGTTCTACAGTGATTTAAGCATTTTACATAATTCTTAATCTGCAAGGAAATTTAATATGAAGTGTGGACAGGATGGAGATAAAGCCATGTTAATCTCTTTGCCATTCTTCATCAGCTGAAGTGGGCATTCAACTCATAAGCAGCACTGTCCTTTCTCAAGTGCAAGGACAAGCTAATGAGCCAAAGAAGAAAATCATTTAGGTCTTCTTTGCAGAAGCATAGTTTAAGAAGCATAACATTCCTTGTCCAAGAGAATAGACTTATCTAATACAGAAATCAAAGGAGACAGAAGTAGCTGACAAGTAATTCTTCAGTCTACAAAAGTTATAGGACAATCACATGAGTTTTTCTTTATATTTTGATCAGATAATGTTGAAAGCTGTAGAGAGCAATTGGACAGAATGACTCACTCTCTCCTCACAGTGCCTAGAGTACAGATTCTGGCAATGCAGTATCCTGCCATACCCATAGAGCCAACTTCAGGAGTAAAGGGAATACTCAATCATTAGCTGCATGCTGAAACCACCAGGAGTGTCATCCTTGATGTGTGTCACAAAAAAACTACACAGGAGTCATTTCCTTATTAGAGAATTGCTCATGAAAGCTGTAGTTTTGATAAAATGAATACTCACATGCATAATTAAGCAGCTACATGGTGTTGTGTGTCACATCAATTTGATGATCAAGATGAAGTGCAATGATTTTCAAAAGTAATAAGGGAAATATAAACAGCAATAATATAACTATGTATAGCAGGAACAGGACAGAACTGACATTACTCTTTATTAGAACAAGGAAATGTCTTCATAGATCCGCAAACAATATGATTTCAATGACTTCTGAACTTGAAAATAGACATACAGTATAATCTCTCCGGCAGTAAGGTTTTGATTTTCAGCTCATCTGCCGGAGAAATTACAAACAATGATAAAGCAGATGTGAGGGGAAAGAACCTAAGAAAATCCCTTATGTCCAAGTGTCTTGTTGTGGCAGTACGTTTTCAAAACCCGCAGTAGTAGCCACTCAGTACTCTGAGACATTCTCCATTGAAATACACCAAACCAAAAATTATTCCTTGTCCAGCTTTAGGACAAGCTTTGTCATAAGCAATAAACCAGGACTGTACTTGCCAAGTCAAACTTGCAATTTGTTATGGAATAGCTTTTCAGGACTTACTGTCACTACTGAGCAGTGTTAAATATCTGACTCATGGTAGGAATGGCCCATGGTAGGCTTTAAACTGGTGAAGAATAAAATGTCAAGTGCATGGATGGCATAGAGGTGTGTATTAATTGTGCCACTGAAGAGACAGAAGAGATGGAGAAAGAGAGAAATACACGCCAGTAGATTAAGCCAAGGCATCTCTCTGGTGGTATAACCACATGCCCTCCCTCCCCTCTGCTCAGGCCACACTATAATCTCAGAAAACCTGAAGGATGGAAAGCTGAATGATATTTGTCTGGAAATGTCTTGTGTACGTGCAGACACAGATGGTGCTGTTTGAACTGACCAGCAGTGCTCAGGAGAAAAGAATTAATGTAATGAGGAACTTTTACCCACATGAATCTTAATTTTTACTTGCTCAGAAACTTGTGTGAAGAGGTAGGCAAAGGAATGTTTTAGCTTTCAAGGAGAATGTTAACCAACAGCACAGGCACTCACCCTTCTGAGTCTGAAAATTCATTTCTCATGGATTAGCGTCCACTTCCTTGTAGATCACGATATTGCTGGATTCCTGATTCCCTTCTCTTTGCCTGCCAGTGCACCACACCAAGTGCTGACAGTGAGCCGTATCAATGCTGATATTCAGAGGATGAGCCTGGAAAGCTGGCCAGAAATATTTGGGCCAGATGTGCCTCCCTTTCTACAGTTTCCATTTCAATATTATGCTTTAAGCAGTTCTGAGGCTGAGCAGGAGAGATATCCACCCTCATGTTTTCATGACTTAGACTATTTGTATTTATTAGCACTCTCTAACACAAGTCTAGCCTATCAAACATCATAATTCAGCACTTCATGGACTCCTCTAAGGCTACACTTCATTTCTAGCAACACTTTTTTCTGAGTCTCATTTCTGGTTTATTTTGTTTTTATATCATCTTGGTTTTAATATCAGCCAGGGAATTTTGAGGCAACTGAAAAGCAGTGGGAGCTTCATGATTTTGTCCAGCATTTTTCTTTAAATAATGAAGTCCTGTGTCCAAGGAATGGATAGATGTGTAGAGCCATAAAAACAAAAACCTGATTACCTAGTATTTATAGCCTTTCACTCCTTTATACAATTGTGTGAAGCTTCCCTCCACTGTGTGTATCTATGCCCCTGACAGGCACTTGGACAAAACTTCTATTTGTCCCAACTTCTTGCTCTTCAGCTTTTACAAAGAGGACCATTCTCCTTCACTCCGTTGCCTTGAGGATGACACCAATGTAAGGAAATGTAAAATAATTCACATCAGAAAATAATTCACATCAGAGATAAAAGAATGCCTCTTACCTCCTCTGGTCTGTCATGCTAGCTAAGTATTTTCCCAATGAATTCCCAGTCTAATTGTAAGCAGTAGGGACTTCAAATATGGTTAAAATACGCCACTGATTTTGGAACAACTAGCCCAAACTATATGAAAATAATTCTCTCCCCAAATTTGATGGTGGCCAGCTTTAATATAAACAGTCTCAGCAGCAGCAGCACAACAAACAGCAAGTATCACTGTCTTGTCAGGAGACCTGCACCTGTAAAGGTAGCTCTCAACTGTCTCTAAGACATATGAAGAATGGTAATAATAACTAAGAGTTTTCTTCCATGAACTCCAAGCCAGCATCAGGGATCATACTTCAGAATCATATTATTACAACAGTAGATGATCTATTGCCAACTACCTAAGTACAAAGAAAACTTGCCACAGCTTGAAAGTGCCCACTAGAGACCAATGTTTCCCTGCAGCACTTCATCTTTTTTATACAAGGGATGAATGCATTTCTTTAAGTCCTTGCTCCTGGATTTTTCTTTTCAGATTTCTCCCAGTGGGGAGTGGCTCCTGCTAAAAAATTGTCTGGGGATTCAGGTCCCAGAACACTTGTATTCTCTGAGATGTGGAGAAGGTTGTAGCCCTGCAGGGGCTCTGGTGCATCCAAACTGTAGCTCATGCTGCTTCTGGTCCCTTCACGGGCAGTTGCTTCCAGCAACTGGTTCTAGGGATAGGAGAACAAGGACACACTACCTACTGCTAATGTTGCTTCAGAGCCAGAGATGCACGTCTGACAGAAAGCATGTCTGAAAGAGAATCTGTGAGGGTTTTCTGAGCCTTAATCAGGATGAACAGGTGAAAATTTGTGGGGCAGGGGGAACAGCTTGAAAGAAAAAAAAAATAAAAAATGGGTTGGATGGTTTGGAAATTTTTGTTTCAAATATTTAGGCTTTATGAGCATAAATGAATTAATTCATAGAACTGCTCTTTTTAACAGCAAAAAGCAGCTATATACCTTAAAGACCTGCATATATTAATAATTTTAAGACATAGAGGACAATCTAATACTCAGCAATACAATGTTTTCCAGAAAAAAAAAAAAAAAGAAAATCAGAGAAAAATCCTCATGAATACTCATCAGTGATGCACAAAGATTTCTGACCCCATCATTTCCAAACCACAACTGCTGGTGCAATGAAGAGAGCCCCTGGGAGATGAAGTTCCTCCCGCCCTCCCTTCCCTCCCTGTCTCCCATCCCCACCTGCTCCCTCTGGGCTGCTCACGTCCTTCCCACAGGGACTTTGTGCTGTAGTGAGGAGGAGGCTGCCCCAGAGCAGGGTTAAGGAGCACGTTTGGTGGCTGGACACAGTGTGCAGTTACTGGTGTGCTGATGAGCTGTACTGGCAGCTGCTGCCATGGGGAGAGAGCTTATTGTTTCCCACCTTTCCATCCCACTGTGCCCTTGCACCAGCACAGAAAACTGATGATCTTGTGGCATGCCGGTTCAGGGAGTTCATCTGGCTGCAGAATAACTACTAAAATAACAAGAAGAATATTTTCCTGCTGGTTTAGGTCCACTTGCCTAGAGATGTGCCAGCCCAGGGAACCAGGATGGACTGTGTGCCTTGGGAGAGTCAGAACTGGCTGTACAGCAGCTACTTGGGCTAGCTCTGCTGTATTCCAGAATCACACTGTGAATTTAGTCTGGATCAGGATTCAGAAGCTTTTTTAAAAGTCTTCGAGGACTCAGGTCCAGCTAGAAATGTGTTTTTACTCACCTTTGCAGAAGTGAGAAATCAGAGCTGATGCTAAATATAGGCAAAATAAAGGACACAGTGGAGAATAACAGTACAGTTTTAGCTTCCTCAGCTAAGACTTGTGAGAGCATATTGTACTGCTCTGTGCATTCATGTAATATTTGGGGGTTTCCTACCTGTAATAACATGAGTATAATATAAGTATAATTCACCCTGTCCTATGGCCCAAAATATGCTTTTACTATAGCAATAGTATAAATAGCACTGGAGTGATCCAGGATTTTTTTTCATTAGTTTTCAAGTTTCATTTCAAAACAAATGTTTGTTTGGTTTTCCCAGCTGTCAGGATCTCAGCTGAGATTCAAAAGATAACTGTACTTATTTTCATATGAGCACTGAACTTTTTCCTTCAAAGGTATGACAGACTAATTTTTACACTGGTGACATTCGTCCAGCCTGATTTTCTTAGGTAAAGACTAAATGCAGGTGTTATATCCATATTTTTCCAAACACTTTGTAAATTCGGCCACAGAGGAAACTAAGGAATGAAGAGATGATACATCTTGTTTCACAGGAATACAGCAGACAAGCAGAAGAGGTCTTGTGTCCTAACTTCATACTGTCTCAACAAGACAATATTATCAAATGCTATTTTTTGGAAAAAAAAATTAATTCTTTTTTTGATAACAAATAGAATGCAGCTTTGTATCTTTCTTTTGCTGATAAATTCTACAGAGAAGAAAGAAAAAAAAACAGTCTTCACCAGAAGGAAAAAACTGTTACTCCAGAGCCGACAGATTTACTAACAACATTTTATTTGCTATAACACCTTTTCAAAATGGAGCCCAACTTCATCTGAGCAAAAATAAAATAAAAAATTAAACACTAGAAGATGTATTTAGTAGTTCTTGCTCTCTTCATGTTCTAATTTGTATCTCTCTGCCCTGTATCATCTGATAAAAAAATCTAACAGTGTTCATACAAGAGTTTTCCACAGTTTATATTGATTTTGAAACAGTTTTGTTTAGGTGATACAATCCTAGGCTGCTGAACAACCTGAGAATAATCACTTTCACTGTTTCTTGAAGGTGAAAAATGACCCATCTTCTTTCATTTTTTCATGTTCTCTTTTTTACCCCTCCCTTCTGTTAAATGTGTATCCTCAAGCATACAAAAAAGCATCTTTTTGGCAAGAATTTTAAAAGCTGTTGCTAGCAGTTCTGGCATTAACTTGCAATTTCAAAGGCTTCTCTGCCTCCCGGTCAGCGACTGAGCAAGGAGTTAAAGCAGCTGCCCCTCCTGGGCTGTGTCTATGTCAGAGCAGACAGGTCCAGGCTGGCTTTGCCCAGGCTGCAGCAGAGCCCCAGCTCCAGCCCCGGAGCTGTGGGTGCCCCGGTGCAAAGCGCCCTGCTGAACGCTCCCAGCCACCTGCAGTGCTGTGGGATCCCAGCCCGTGCTTCCTGTGTGTCCGTGCGGCATTGCAACACTACAGCCGTACAATTCAATTTATTAATACACTGAGGGGAAGGAGATACTGAGACTGGCTGCACCTATGCTGCTTTCCTCAAGGGCAGGGTCTTGCAGACAGCTAAGGCCTGGTTTTGGTTTGTTTCCTTTTTTGTTCCCTGTCTCACTTTGGCATTCGGCAGGTCCTGTTGGTCCTGTTCAAGCCAATGCAAAGGTAAATTCCAATTCTTCATTTTCCCACATAAGCACAGGATATTATGGAAAATCTAAACTTGCCTTGGACCTCTGCTTTAAATACACTGCAGATGTAGCTACTGAAACAAAATAAAAGTCAGTTACTGTGACCTAAACCTAATTGCCCTGGAGGAAAATTGGCAAAAATGGTTACTAGAAAGTTATGCTAAAGAGGGAAAGCTTATAACGTATACTAAATACTGGGTATCTCCTAATGTGGTGCAGATCCATTGTAGTGTAAAAAGAGATAATAGTGGTCTATCAAAAGGCATAACCTACTAGGAAGAATTTGATGGAAAAAAATCTGATTTTCTGCCTTAATATAGATTCAAGCTTAGAATAGGAGGACTGTCCCTCTGCTATATATTTAATGGAGACATATTCTAGGTTAGACACATTTGCCACAACCATTTTGCTCTATAAGATCCTGTGATCAACTGTTTGTGGCTTTAACATTATTCAGGGCAAGCAGAGCAAAATGACAGCATAGACTTTTGTTTTGAGGCTCTTGGAAACAAAGCCTTAGGAAAATACAGTCACTATAATGGCTGTACTAAGAATTAGTTTACTTCAACTGAAAATCTATTACACAAATTATATTCAAAGGCCTTTTGAAATATGGCCTTCTTTTCCTTCCCTATTCCTACAGTGTTTCCAATATTACGCTTTCTGTTGTCTTATTACACCATGTTTAAAACTTTATCAACTTACTGTGTAAGCTAAAAAGATAACCTGATATGCCTGCATAAAGAGAATGAATACAATTACACAAACCAAATTTTTCTGTATAAAACATTTAAAATGCAGACCTTGTTATTATTTCAAGCCAGTTTGGATTGAAAGAAATCTTAAACCTGTATTATAATGTATGTAGTGTGCATGTAGATATGATACATATGAATTTATTGAATGATATGTAAATTTCCTCTTCCCTTTGTTCTCTGTTATCTCCAAACTTTTGTGTAATAATATTAAGCCTAGGCCTCCAAAACTGAAATAAGAGAGGTATGTATTTAGGCACACATATTGACATACAAATTGAGAACCTAAAGATATCTACGCTGTAGGACCCTTCACTGCTTCACCTCACTTTAGACAGTGCCAATATATTTAATATTTGCAGACTGACTAGTGCTGTGTGTCATTCAGGGGGAGGTAGAATACACTTACAGGTTTACCAGTCTCAGCTTTACACCACTCATGAACTCCTCACCTCTGGCTCTTCCTTGAAACTTCTGAGTAGCTTCAGTCTGTACTGTGCCATACAACTAAAACAAAACAAGTGGATTCTCTGCAAGTATATTTCATTCATCTGAGTATAGGCATACATTGTCTCAGGCTGGGCAAAATTCAGCTTGTGATCAGCAGTTGATTTCTATTTACACTCTCAATAAAGCTAAAATAGGAGGTTTATTCCAATGGAAAATGTAATTACTTAGACCTCCCGTGGACTGTAGGGAGCTACAGCAATGCTGCCT
Organism: Oxylabes madagascariensis; assembly: GCA_013400675.1. Taxonomy (NCBI): domain Eukaryota; kingdom Metazoa; phylum Chordata; class Aves; order Passeriformes; family Timaliidae; genus Oxylabes; species Oxylabes madagascariensis. The sequence goes on along the minus strand of VYZR01039051.1, from coordinate 36,395 downwards.
AAAAGAAAGCCCTGCAAATACAGAACTGCAGAAAAGCGAACAGTAAAATGTCACTAAAATTATTTAAATTATTGAAATCAGGAACCTGAAAGTTAGTTATCTTGTTTATATTTGATTCATCTCCATTACAATGTTGTCTGCAGTACAAGTAGGGGCTATTCATAAAATGTGAGCTGTGTACTTAGGTGTACTTCAGTATTTATGGTTTCTTTCAGCTTGCTCCAGACTTGGGGCAGGGGGTTATTAATAGACAGGAACTCTTAGTGTGATTTGGGGTTGTATGAGCTCAAGCCAGTGTTACAGGTGAGGAACAGTACAGCAAGTTATTTATCTAAGATGGTCAAAAACAAAGCTGGTACTGTGGCCCTTGATCATTCTGGTTCAGCTTTATATTGATTTAAATCAGAAGAAACTTTGCTAATGCCAAAAAACCATGTGCTAGCATAAAATGCACTGAGATCAAACCTGGACCTCATGGGACTGGAGTGGTGGCAAGTGCTTTTGACAGATTATTCATTATGTTGCCCAAATCATCTGAGATATATATTGACAATTGAGCTAGTTGAATCTGGATGTGGGAAGGAAACTTCACAGATTTCAGCTTTATTTGTGTGGGTTGAAAGCGATTCTCCAGGGTGCATCTACTTCTTCTAACTGCTCAGCTGTAAGTCTGAATGAAGACTGGAGAAACAAAAGCTGCCTATGTAGACTAAACCACTTGGCTCTGTGCCCTCCTCAGTGTTTACCCAGGCTGCAGTCTGTTTTAGCAAAAGAAATCAAAGAATAAATATGCTTTAAGGTCTAAAGATTCTCTCAACTATGTAAAATCCAACATAGGGGCTGGGAAGGGCAGCTGCTCATTTGCATTCCTGGCATCCACTGCTAACAACTGGAAGAAACTGTAAGAAATGTTGATTTGGAGATGCATTAATGTTTAAAGGAAAACCACAGCTAACAGAACATTTTCTTCATTTTTGCACTTTCTGTGCTCTTTAGACACATATTTGAGATGCCCTCATACCCAACATTCCTTATACAGCATGTGTGGGGTTTTTTGTTACTATGCTGTTCTCTCCAGACACCTTTTACAAGGTTAAGCTCTGCAAGACTGTCTTTCTTTGGCCCAGGGTTTTCCTCTCTCAGACACACTTGACTTGCCCTAGTGACTTAACTTGGGTGTTGCTCTCTCAATTTATTTCCCAGTTTATGATGACTATGCCTCTCTCCTTCTTTTCTCCAAATTGAAAAAAAAAAATTGTAAATGACAAAGGTTTCCTTGCAATAAAATATATCTGTGGCACTTCATACAACAGAAATTTTTCTTTTTAGATTTGCAATGCTTCTGAACATATCTGGGCTGTAAACAACAGCACTTGGAGACCATTTATGTTGACTAGAGGAAGTCTGGACAGGGGAACTGAGCACAGAACTGGAAGTATGAGTTGCTAAACTTTCCCCATCTCTGCCTGTAATGGTTTATAGGCATTTTTTGTCCTAACAGAACTTCCTAATGTTTATAGTATCTTGCTAATGATTATCATATCTTCCAGCATTCAGATGGGTAGAAGACAATGGTGCACAGCTCATTTTTTGGGCTGGTCTCCAGTTAGGTCAACTGAAAGAAATGGAAAGATGAACAGCCTTTTGTTTGTGTTGGTCAAAGAGAGCCCATGCCACACTTACACCAGTGGTTTTTCTCCAGCAGCTGGTCCACATCACAAAGCACAAATATCCCTGTATGCCTCAACAGGCCAACAGGATGGAAATTCCCATTCTCTTCTACTTTAGCAGAAAGTGAGGGCCTCTGGTCTTGTATTAAGAAAATATTAGCCTCATTTTCCATACTGAAGTGCTGTTGAGATCTGAAGAAAATTTCAGAGCAAAACTGAGCTTTTGTTTTCCCTGTCATTTGTGCACTTCTTGTCAGCATCTAAATCTATGTAGACTGGTAGTTTGAGTGATCACCTGAAGCAGCTCTGCTTACATATTGCTTTCCTGTATTGTTTTTGTGGTGGCATTTCTTTGGCCCTAATTTCTCCAGCAAGCCTCTTTCTCCAGTAGGAAGGCCAAGAAGATGAAATCCCAGCTCACTTGAAGTTAATGGCAAAACCATCATGGGCTTTAACAGGGCCATAATTTCAGCACCTAGCACCATAAAACAGACTTTGGTACAACTTATTTCTTGAATTGCATTTGCTGAATATATGGTTTATTCTAAGGTTTCTCAGTGTTTTTTGTTCAGAAAGTACCAGCAGTGGCTTCTGTCTTCTTTTTTCTTTCCTCTGTAACAACACATTTTATTGTGGCAAGTTAATGAAGTAATTTAAGGATTTACCTTAATAAAGAATATTGTAATAATTTTTCTAAACTCACAATGGCTCAAAATCACCACTATTAAGGTTCCATAGGATTCTCTGTGCATTAGCAGATGTAATTTCACAATCATAAATCCCCTCATGCCCTTAAAGCAGGACATAGAACTTTCTTTTTCAGTAGAAATATGTTTAGGCTCAAGCAAACATATTTTTTGTTGAGTCAAAACAAAGCTAAAAATCCTTACCAACTGCTCCATACATCAGGACCAATCCTGAAACCAAGCCTTTATTTTGAAGCTTCATTGAACTGGAATTGAAAGAGGACAAGTTCAACTGCCCCCAACTCAGAACTCAGGATCTTTTGCTGGTTTGTCTTGCTCCATGAAAATGGGATAGATGTTTTATCTCAAGTTACTTTGTCACCAGCCCCTCAAAGCTGGAGATGCTGTGATTAGTGGGAAGGTAGGAAGTTGATTTATGGTTAGAGGGGGGATAGAGAAAATTAAAACTTCTTTAGAGTAAGAGTAGATGGGGCCATTTTTGCATGAAGCGAGTGGGAAGGATGGCACAGACTGACAAGCAACAAAACTGGCTGGGCAGTGGTGTGAGGTGCATATATGAGGTGACTGAGACTAAGCTGTGCCTAAATGAATTTCCAGACTCCAGCTGTGACCCTCCAGATCCTGCCCCTTAGCTGAGAACTGAGAACTTGTTTTCCAGTAACACTGCCTTTTTTTAGCAGTCTCATAATGCAATATACTTAGCATTTTACTGAATAATTACATATCACAACACGCAACATTACACATTGCCATATATGACACTGCCTATTACATAGGATGCAGTTATCCTGTGTAGTGTATAATTCATCTACGTATCAAGGATATGTGATTAAGCACATATAGTTTCCATGTAAAATATAAATTTGTCTAATACAAATCAGTAGTAAAATCAGCATAGCACATTAAGCAGAAAATAGGTTTGAAAAACAAGGCCAATAAAATTTTTACCTATAAATCACCCAGAGTAAAACAAATAATGTTGTTCAACTCTGAACAATCAAAGAAAAAAATCAGAAAATGGCAGGAGTAAACTGAAAATCAATTAACATCTTGTCTGAAAGCGCTAATAGAAAACATCCTTTTTTTTCTGAATCATAAAAGCACATGATGGAGAAACATCTCACTTGATGTCCACAAAGCTGTCTAGACATGAAATGCAACACTGCTGCTAGTAAATATATATACACCCCTTAATCAAACTACTGCAGGTAGAAACCCACAATTTTATAAGAAAACATTAAATAAAATTACAGTGCAATTTATCAACAGATATTCTCTGTGTATCTCTGATTATATTTATTGTGGATTTATTCTGCTGAGTTGAATCCCACTAATAATATTCAGGGAAATATCTATTTGCTTGATTTGTGAAAGGAGCTATTTTTATTCACATTTCAGCTTCCCAATTGCAGATGAAGCTTTATTCAATGAAACCTATTAAAAGCACAGAAAAAGACCTCTTCCCTGCCTGATGGCACATTCTGGCTGTGTCTCACCCACAGGGTGATGTACAACACAGACACGTACAGACGGTGGCATGTGCCGATGGCTCTGGTGGCTTATGTGTATTGGAGACAAGGTTTTATAAACTTGTGCTTTCAACTGCAGACCAGCTTTCTAGAAAGCAAACTGGACACAAACTGTGCTCTAAGCCAAGCTGCACAACATTTCATGTGGACAGGTTAGAAGGTTGTGCCAGATCTAAAGTTGCAGGTTGATTTGTCTGTCTTGTTGGTAGGCTCTTAGGAGAGGACATATGTTTATAATACTCCTGGCTGAGCTACACACAGTAGTCTTAGGATAAATATGATGCCATTATTCTTAAAAGAACCAGATAAAATGAAAATAACTGAACTGCGGTTTATTTGGTTTCTCCTGGTCTCACTTCACAGTATGCAAAACAAGGCAAAAAAAGGAGGCAGTTGTAGAGAGCCCATGGCCCACCCTCAGCTCTGGCAACCACCCAAATACGTTCATGGGACTAATTGGTAGAAATTGTGTTTCCTGTTGTCTTGATGAAGAGCTCCTGTGGCTAAGGTGGTGTTTGCATGGAGAGTTGGGGTGGCCCTTAAAACCATCCCTGCACTTGTACTTCTTCAAACCTCGCCTTGGCTGCAGTGCACCCTTGACTTGAGGGCATGTGGCTGCCCAGAGCAGAGGTGGCACATCCAGCTCTTGAAACAGCCCTGGTTCAGGCTGCTAAAGTGTGAGATGTTTATAGTCTGAGGGAGATTTATGATGATGTGTTCTTAATTTATGAGGTTTTTTTCCCTTCTTTTCCTCTCCCTCTCAAACTCTCTCCCCCTCTCCCAGCTTCCCACCTTCCATCACTGTCTACATTTTAAATCATTGATGTGATTCTCAGTCCTTCTTGTGCCAGGACATAAATCACTCACCTACCAACAGCTATTCACGTGTCTTCAGCGAAGTGCTTTCTGTGTGGTAGTTTGAAAGGCAATGAGGGAAAACTGGTACAGATCAATAATGTAGGATTTTTGGGGTGTTTAGCACAGAAAATGGAATGAAGGATATTCTTTGAGGATAAAGCATCTGCTACAGCCCATTACAAATCGAAGAACCAGGATTTAATAGGGAGTCTGGCACATGGCACCGTTATTGTCCTAACTAAATAAAGAATATGTGTTTACAAGGAATACATTAATGCTTGATGAGGCATGGATGGCACCATAACACATCAGTTGCTTCATGTATTTAAGAGGTGAACAGTGGTTTTTCTACATTTTGTAGGAAAGTCTGTCTTGCATTAAAAACCTCATGATGAGGAATTTTATAGCCACAAACACCAAGGACATTAGAGAAGACACAGACAGAGGCTGCAGAGCCTATAAGGAAATACGTTGTCTGAAAAAATGTTCTTATTGCTGTGCTGTGCTTTGGACTTCCTCTTTTCCCCTTGTGGGGCTGAGGTGAGCAGACAAAAACTTGGCCTTCCCAGGAGAATCAAGCAGAGCAGCAGCCCTCTCCCTTACCCTGCAGGAGCGACCCTTTCTCTCTCTGACCGCTGCAATTTGTCCCCTGGAAACCCAAGGGTGATGCTCCTACTGCCACCACCACTGCCCTGGTTAAAAACAACCCAAATCTTCCTGGTTCCCTTCCACATGAGGTGGGCCCTGAGATGCCTCCTTGGAGTGCTACAGGAAAAGGTAGTGTGGTTATGGGATGCTTTTAGAAGAAATGACCTATATTCAGAACAGCTATGTTAAGGTTATTTCTGCTTTTACAGTGTAATATTTTTTAGCCTTTAAAAAGAGCTAAGAGGAAAGCTTTCCTACTTGAGACAACATTTCTTAAACAGTCTATAAGGGAACATCAGATTACATCTCTACCTGACCTGCAAAGAGAAGCCCTTTATGAAACTGCTTTTATTTTTTCTGGGTTTTGGAGGTGCAGAACTGTGGAGGTGATAACACTTTAAGATAGATTTTGAAAAGAATAATTTTGGCAGCTTTATGCTGTGCAACCTCACAGCTTTTTGCTTCCACATTCTAGCAGTGGAGTGCCATGCATTTGCTTTTTTTTTTT
>VYZR01039050.1:5368-23490 GCA_013400675.1 Oxylabes madagascariensis | reverse complement strand
TGTGCCACAATCATTTCAGGGCACTAACCCCAACACTCTCCTCTGGGGCCAGGCTAATATGCCACATGAAGTGTTATCCATCCAACTGCCACCTCTGTCGCCATCCTCCTGACAGCACCACAGGGGGAAGATGCTCCAGTCAATCCCCATTTCAGGGTATCACAGCCAGCCTTGGCAGAGTTCGGAGTTAACCTGTGCTCCATGCCAGGAGCTGAGGCTGTTTCAAACACTTCTTTACATAGACTCTGTATTAGCTGATTGGACTATTTCTAGTGAATGCAATACAAAGCACTGCTTTAGCTATCTGCTGATTTCTGAACTGAAGGCAGGCTGCACCAGCAACTTTTCCATGAATTGGTTGAAAGCCGTAACCAGCTCCTGTGTTTGGAAAAGAGGTTAAAACTCATCCCTTCAGGGGTGCTGTTATTTAATAGATTCCACATTAATGCTGGCATCCTGACATCAGTCCAGCTTTTCACAAGCCCCACAGTGCACTCTGACTCCCTACAAAAGAACCTTAGAGTCTTTATTAAAACCCTTTTTATTTGACTGAAAAAAGTGCAGTATCTAATACCTGAACGCATTTGACTTAGGAATAGAGGCCTAGCTATCCTACTCTTCTGAATTTCAATAAAGGCCACTCAAAACAAGTAAAAACCCCCTTATTTTTAAGAAAAACCACACTTTTACATAAAAAATCTGATTCTTCTTTAATCAATAATTTGTATGCAGATAAAAAAAAATTAAGTACCTGTTTAAAAATATCCAAATCAACACAATCAGGCTAAAATTTGTATAATGTGTGGGTAACTCCAGCACGCTTTTCAAAAATTTGTGTTATCTTCCCCACAGAAAAGTTGAAGTATAAAGTTATGGACAGCCCTTAACACAATTCACTCTGGACCAGAGATGCATGATCACTGGTTTTGTCTACCAGGGAGTCAGAGAAGTGATCTAATAAATGCTAAGATAATTCTGTATGGAATTCTACAGATATTGGTGCAGTCTTTAGGTATTGGAGACAGATGAAGATGGCAGAGGCAGACTGAAGACATGCAGTTATCTGACACTCAGCTGTGTCCAAAACACAAGTCCCAATTTTCACCCGTACCATTGGGGAGATAAGAATTATTTCACTGAAATCATTCCTGTGAGGATTTTGTACTTCACAGTTCTCATCTCAAACTGAAGCTGTACTTTTCACCAAAAAATCTTCTGTTGGCAAGTAAAAGGCATACTGGACTAAATTTGCGAAGATTAATAAACCCAAGAATCATTTTTAAATACAAAAATAAGAAAGCAGATCCACATTCATTAAAAGAAATAGTGCATAGGTGACATCTTGTGTCCATTTTAGTAAAAGTCCGAACACTTCCTGACTGCAAGAAGACACAATTTTTACTTCTTGGCTCCCTAACTAGGTTAGGTGTGGCAGTCAGATCCAAGCTTATGCTTTCAGCTGAGGCTAACCAATCTGAAAAATTAACAATACACACACAGCAGTCCATTGTGATATAATCTGAACAGCTAGCTTAACTATGTTCTGCAGTTAAGTCAATAGTGCCCTCTATAAAGTCATTAAGTAGCCATAAAGTTTTGTAAGATTATCATCTAAGAAACTGCACCACACTTACCTGCATGTCCATTACCAAACCAGTTATCTGTCATCTCACCATGAAGGAAAATGCAGAAAAACCTGACAGACTACAGCAATAAAAAGCTGCAGACACAGGAACAAACATGCAAAGATCTTTAATATTCAAAACTAATATTACACTGTTTTAGGTTAAAATTTCCAGTGATCTAGAGATGTACAAACTTTGTTTCAATAACTGTTTTTTGGCAGCCTTTCAGGTTCCCAGTTCAAGTCATTACCACTGATGGGTGCACTGGCTTTTCCTCCCTGATGAAACTGGCTAGCTACAGACTCAATCAGTCCTTGCATAAAGGCACATAAAAGTTTAACAACCGGATTCTTTCATTAGTTTAACACTGACATTTTGGTTTTCTAACTAAAGAAATACCAGATCATTAAAAAAATACCAATATACTGCCAATGAGTCATAGAAAAGAAGTAATTTCTTAAAGTGCATCAATGCAGGCTTTTAATACTCCTCTCCCACCTTGGAGCTCAAAGAACCTGTTACAGTAACTGCTGAGTGGAGATAATCACTGAATGATTTTAATACGATCAGGATGCTTTTAACATCTCCATATAAAATGACACCCAGCATTTTCCCAGATCATGCATCCAGGCTGGTCCTTACATCACACAGGGAACAAGCAACTAGCTTTTAAATGACAAGTTCGAATGTCACGTCACAATTAGATTAATTAAATGCTCACAGCCTACAGCCTACAATCATAAAGAAAACCTTCATCTTCATAACAACGTAACTAAATGCACCTTGTTACAGTGTGGCTTGACAGGACTAGCAGGAATAGCAATTCCCTCCACAAAGTGGAATGCAACTAGAGATAATGTATTGATAAAGCATTTCTACACACCAGCTCTCCTGGCTGTATCTGGTTCACACCGATCTCACCCCTCCCTTTTTTACAACTGCTGTGCCACTGCAAATTGCTACAAGGAGGCAGCAGCAGCACAGGCAGAATGGGAGCATCTCCAAGGATGGAAGTTCCACACCCTCTCTTCCCAATCATGCCAGTGCTTCACTGCCCTTACAGTAAGTGGAATTTCTTACATTTAAATGGAATTTCCTGTGCTTTGTTTTGTGGAATTGGGTGTCCAGCTCCAGATCCCTCAGAAAAGACATGGACCTGTTGGAGTGGGACCAGAGGAAGCCCACACGAATTACTGGGGAGGAATGGAACATCTCTCTTTTAGAGGAAGGCTGAGAGAGTCAGGGGACAAACTTTTTAGTAGGGCCTTTTGCAATAGGACAAGTGGTAATAGTTTAAACTAAAAAAAGGTTGATTCAGACTAGTTGTATGTAATGAAGAAATTTTTTACTATGAGGGTGGTGAAACACTGGCACAGGTTACCCAGAGAGATGGTGGATGCTCCACCCCTAGAAACAATCAAGGTCATGTTGAATGGGGCTGTGAGCAACCTGATTTAGTTGAAGGTGTCCCTGCTCATTGCAGGGGGGTTGATAACTTTTCAAGATTCCTTCCAATTCAAACTACTGTGATTCTATGACAACACCACAGGCTGCACAATCCCAGCTCTTCCTGCTTCTCATGTGACAGATGCTTCAACCCTTTAATCATCTTCATGACCCTTCACTGGCCTCTCTCCAGTATGTTCGTGTCTCCCTTGTACTTGGGAACCCAGAGCTGGGTGCACCCCCATCATCTCTCAAAGGCTGAGCAGAGAGGAGCAATCAGCTGCCTCAACCTGCAGGCAATCTTCTGTCCAGGGCAGCCCAGGGGGCTGGTGGCCACTCTGGCCATAATGGCACATTGCTGGTTCATGGTCAACTTCGTGTCCAGCTGGACACCCAGGGCATTTTCTGGAAGATGCTTTGCTTTGTCAGGCCCTGGTCTGTCCTGGTGCCTGAGGCTGTTCCTTGCCAAGAGCAGGACTCTGCACTACCCTTTGCTGAGCTTCATTCCTGGCCAGCCCATTTATGCAGCCTGTAAAGATCCCTCCAAATGGTGACACAACCATCTGGTTTATCAGCTCCTCCCAGTTTTGTATTCAAGATCTAAAAGAAAATTCAGGTGGTCCAGCACAGCTCACAGAAATGCTTCCCAGCATTCTCAAACCAACAAGCCCAGCAGAAGCTGGGAAGTTGTCTCAGTGAAGATATCACAACACTGCTTTCACAGACTCAGATGACTTGTACCCAGCAGGTAAAGGATCTCTCCATGAATTTCAGGGAATAGCAGTGATCAGTCCTTTTTCCACGTGACAGCCTGAACACACTAAATTCAGTGCTGGCCCACACAAGAGCAGCTCAGCAAAGCAACCCAGCCAGCACCAGGGACACTCACCCAGCAGGTGCTCAGCTCTGTGTAGGCAGAGCTGGAGTCCCCACACTGCACACTCCCGTGAGCACATCATTAAGTGTTCTCCCTGCAAGCCACTCACTCCCTTTTCACGAAGGTTACACACTTACAAACTCTACAAACTTGCTTGGGAACATTTTGCTACATTTTAAAATTGTTCCTTTATAAAATCTGGTCTTTGAACGTATTTCAGGCAGAAACAGGAGAGACAAAATATTTCTCAAAGTCTGATGATGAGAAGGATACAACAATGCAGATCCAGTTAAACAGGAGCATGAACATGTAATCTGCTGGCCTTCCATCAAAAGCCCCTGAAAATAAAAAGAATCATTATGAAAGGCACTGAAATTTCGATTAAAAATTAGGACAACTTTTATTTTTCAGAGTCTAAGAAAGCTCAGTTAGTAACAGCTGCTTTGCATGCAGTCTATGGTCTATGATTTTTTTTTAAATTTTAAAAAGCCTTAGAATAGAACAACCTACAGACTGAAAAATAAGACATTCAGCCTACTACATTACAGCACAAGCAGTGTCTATATTTTAAAAAGAACACACTGACTCTGGAGATAAGTAGTTTTAACTACATAAGACTTCAAAAATGGAGTTGAGCCCCATCGTTTGTATGAAACTGTGGGTTAGAAGCACAAAATAAAGAAACACACATAACAGCAAAAGCAGAAATACCAAGTTTAATGACTGAGTCATGTGAAAACCAGCCCTTACTTAGGCAAATTGCATCCTCTTTGCATCATCTCATCAGACTCAAGAGATGCAATGGTTTTTATGCTCCACAAAAAATTAGCACACATGACAAGGAGGGTACATATGCGCAGCACATTCTGTTCCCTCTAAGCTGTACTGCTTATCTAATTCACCATTCCAAACATGTGTCAATTTTTTCAGGACACTGGAAACAAAAATAATAGCGTAACATTCCCTGCAGGTCGTATTAAATGAAATGATCTTTAGATGCTCAGTTTAGTTTGAGACCTGACAGAGACAACAACTGAAAAACAACCCCCTACCAACTCCTTGCAAACATGAAAAGCTGAGGCTCTCACTCTTGCTACCTGTGGCAAAAGGCTGATAGAGACCTCAGCATCCACGCAAGACTCCCATCAACTTTCATATAAACCCAGGCAGGAAAGCAAAGCCTGAGAATATTGCTGAAAAAGACTCAGACCAGTGGGGGTGACACACAGTGACAGTGGGAATGGCAGTGACACACACAGCACATCAGGGACAACCTGAATCACATGCTCCTAATTAAACATCAAAATGCCTAGAAAGAATGCCACTGCTTAATGTGAGCACTGCTCAGCTTCATACAAGTATTCTTAAAGAAAGAAAATCTACTTTTAAGCATTACTTTTTAGAATAGCCTACATAAAAGAAAATTACTAAAATACCAGTTTTATTGTTTAAATTCAGCCATGCCAATTGCATGACAGGAAAGAAAAAAACCGCTTTGAAAAATATATCAGAAAGTTTTAAAGCTGTAAAACTACAGAAACTGATGGTTTTTTCCCTACTGTTGCCATACAACAAATAAAAACAAATAAATAGAAGAAGCTGACTAAGGCTGTAGAAATGCCAGCTCAGGAATCCTTCCAGAACAGGAAGAAATCAAAGCTGTTATTATTCTTCTAAATTCTTTTGGTTCTCATTATCTACGAGACTGCTAACGAGGATATTAGACAAATCATTTAAGTTGACTTTTTGATGAACATCTAAGCAAATTAGACTACAAACTGCCAGAAGCTCAGCACAGGTATGAGGTGAGCTCTATCCCATGGGGCCTTCCGTGAGGCCTCGGGTATAATCCTGTCATCTGGCAAGTGCTGCAGACCCATAATCTCATCATTCATACAGCTGGGGAGTGAACTCCGCAGATTCTGCTTACTCTGTTGATATTTGTTATGTCCTCCAACCAAAGCAAAACAGAAACACATCAATCTCCCTTTCCTTTGGACACTACACATCAGCCTGTTAGGAAAGCACATGCACAGTACAAAACCAGACAGGTATTTCTGACAGCTAAATTTGAAACTGGCAGGCAGCAGCAGTGTATGCTCAAAAACCATGCACAGTGCTGAAAATAGAAGTTTCACTTTTTCAGTTTCACAGACAAAAGGAGTCATAGACCAATGTGGACCTGCATCTGTAAATATTATCAGCACCTTATACACCTTCCAACTACGGAAGAATTCAGATCTTTTTCACAGAAAGAAGGGCCAACCTAACCAAGGACTTCATTTATACCCAGAAAAATGACTAATATCAAAGAAATGCATTGGTTCAAACAACACAGACGACTTCCCAGTTTCAAAATCCAGATCTGTTGTACAGCAGAAATTTACTCCCTTTCATGAGATTTGTGCCACAGCACAGACAACTAGAGCATTTTGAAAGTATATCTACAAGCAGTGAGATCTTTTAGTTTTCATAATTAACCAGGAACTCTTACTACACCTACCTTTGCCCAGTCAGAACTGCCAGCACTCTCATGTGCTCATAAACTACTGCAGAAAGGCTCAAAAGAAACCAGGAACCATTTCTAGCTATTAAACTAGTATTTAACTTTCACTAAGAAAACAACCAATTATAATCTGGCACCACTCCTCCCTTTCCCTGCTACTCTTCTTAAGACTTAAATGTGATTCCACAATACTCCTGGATGGTAGGTCTACCAGGGATCTCTTCTCTCTCGTGGGATTTCCCAAACATCACCTTCCAATGTATTCCCCTTTACACCATCAGTTCTCAGACTCCATTAGAACTATACTGAAATTCTTGTCCACAAAGGCTTTCAGGAGGAGTCTGGCTTTGCAAATACATTAATTATTTATGTCAATTGAACCAATTTTTGTCTAGGTTTAATGAACTGGGCAGTGCAAAAGGAACTGGGCAGTTTTGAAGCTACCTTGTACCAATAATCCCTTTTTTTGAGAGAAATGCTCTATTATCTGATCTCCTTTTTTTCACTTAATTTTTTCCCTTAACTGAAAATCCTTCTAGTCTCTTAACTTTTCCACATATCTGTTAGGCAGAGGGGTAGACTTCCTTTGTACGAGGTATCTCTCAATTCAACACAGACAACAGAATAACACAAATAAGCATCCCCATAAAACAAGAAAAAACTGATGTTACTTTCTCCCAGTAGATAAACCCATTATTACATTATGCTCTATCATCCTTCTCTGATAAAAAACATCAGATACAAAAAATCAGAGGTAAACATCATCATTTAATCTGTCTCACTCACTTCCTTAAATCCAGCAACTAAAAGCACCAGGCCCACCTACCGAAACAAGTATCAAGTTCAGATCCTAAATGGCCAAAGGGAAGGAGCCAGCCACAGAAAATTTGTTTTCAGAGCAGTTTCACATTGACCAACACAAGCTGGCACAGAGATGAGCCATCTCTTATCAGCTCCAGGCAGGGTTCACCAGGTGCATACAATTTAATGGTCAACATACCTGTTTCTAATCGTGACGAATATTGATACAAGAAATACAAATTCACCAAGTAGAGAAATCCTGTTCCAGGTCCCACTGGGAAGAAGAAAGTTGCCGTTATTGGCCTCCAGATCTGTCCAGATCAAAAAAGAAGACATATTTATAAACTGCAGCATGAACTCATATGCACAGGCTTTTTATTTACATTCATTACTTGATAATGAATGAAAACTTGGAACATCAAGAAGAAGATTAATAATGCTCAAGTATTGATTGCTGCTGCCTCAGCAGCTTTTATAGTTGTGGTGTTTTTTTCAATCCAGTAAGCAAAGCTATTAAAACTACACCAGAAATAACACACAACTTTTCAAATTGCTTTCCATCACATCTTTGCAGTAGTGAGTCTTTAATGCAGTGCAAAAGAGACTCACTGTCAAAGATGCTACCCTGTTTAAAAAACAGCCATACAAAACCCATTCTCCCCTGATGAACAGAGGCCAAGGAATTCACAGCCTTTAGTGTACCATTCCAGACAGCACTGAGCATTTGGGATCTGCTCTGGGACAGTCTCCCAGCTATGAATGTTGGGCATAGTCATGCCAGTATGGCATGGCAGCACATAACAAGGACAGTAAATCTGGTCATTCATGAACGAGCTCTTTAAGCAGCAACATTTCCAAACTGAGTATTACAATCCTGAACATCACAGTTCAAGAAGGAATAACAGAACTAGAGGAAAAACCAGCCATTTATGATACTAAATTTTGGGAACAATACATGAATCAAGGTACAGAGAGAGCTATGGCTTTAGCTTTTTTTTTTTCTTCAGTGAAGAGAAGATGAAAAGATATAATAGAAGTTTAAAAATTGAAATCTCTTCCTTCATTTTCAGCTCCTCCAATGAGTGCTCTCCCCCAACACCGAACCTGTAACATCACAGTGCAAGGAAAAACATGTCCAGTTTGAGACCACTTTTGATATTGCTATTGCACCCAGAAACACTGCACGTCTGACACCTCAAGGCATTAGTTGTTAACTTAAATGGATCATACCTAAGCACAGAAGCTGACAATCCCAAACAGAAGCTTTTTCAAAGTCCAAACCAGAAGGTTCAAAAGATGCACTCTTTTACAGAATCACAGAGTAGGTCATGTTAAAAGGGACCATAGTGGGTGATCTGGGCCAACCTCCCTGCTCAAGCAGTCGTTCTAGAGCACATGACACAGGATTGCACTCAGACAGTTCTTGAATAACTCCAGTGAGGGAGATTTCACAGCCTCCTTGGTCAGTCTGTTCCAGTGCATGGTCTCCCAGTTCAGGGGGAATGCCCGTCCATCAGTTTCTGTCCGTTGGCATTTGTCCATCCTCTGACACCTCCCTTCTGATATTGAAGAGAAACTGAGGAGGTTCCCTCTCAGTCCTCTCTCCTCGAGGCTGAACAAGCCCAGCTTCTTCAGCCATTCATTAGAGAGATGCTCCAGTTCCTTGATGACTTTTCTTGCCCCCCCCTGCACCCACCCCAGAACTCCACGTCTCTCCTGCAGCTCTGCCTGAATATCTCCTGGACCAGCTTCAGTCTGGGATGTTTGCACACCCTGTAAGGCCGAAGTTACAGCTCCCAAAGTCACGGCCACACGATGACACAGAGCTGGGCAAGTCACCTACAACCACGGCCATAGAGCTCCTTGGCACAAGAACCAGCACCCACCAGAACAACTCCCACAAAAAATGAAGAAAAAACCACACCAGAATGAAGCACAAGACGAACTACAGGGCTGCCAGGGGCAACAGCCCTCGTTCTGTCACGCTGGCAGGGACCGTCACCGCGGTGGGGGCCCTGGGCCTGCGGGCAGAGCACCGGGAGAATCCGGACCCAGCCCGCAGGCCCTGTACAGGTTGGGAAGGCGGCTCCCCTGCCGCGGGAGGGGCTCCGGTCCCCTCGGTCACCCCCGGGCGCTGTCTCGGGGCTCCGCCGGGGGAGCGGCCGGCCCCGCGCACAGCCCCAGCGAGGCCCCGCAGCGCGGCCCTGCACTACAACTCCCAGAAGGCCGCGCGCGCCGCGAGTCACAGCGAGCCACTGTGCGGGCACCGCGGGGCACGCCGGGAGCGGTAGTGCGGCCCGTACCTGGAAGCGGTGGATAAAGGCGTCAGGCCAGAGGAAAAGGTTGACGGGGCTGACGAGGCCCAGCTTGCCCACGAGCGGCACCGCGATGGAGCCGGCGAACCAGTAACGCGTGATCAGAGGGATGCTTCGGAACCAGTCCCCCAGGTCCGACATGGTGCAGTCGCGCCCGGCCGCCGCCGAGGCCTCGCCACGAAATGGCCGCTGAAGAAGAGACGACAAGACGGCTCAGCCGCTCCCGCCGCCCGGTCACAGAGGGGCCTCGAGCCAGACGTGGCGCCACCGAATTCGGCCGAGCCGCCGCCGCTACTTCCGGCCCCGCCCCGGCCGCTAGGGGTCCCGCCCCGGGGGTGGAGCGGGAGCGAGCCGCCGCTGCTGGGCGACGGGGCTGGCGCGCCAGCCTGCGTTCTCTGCCCCGGGACGCGCTTGTTACACGGGGGCGCGGGAGACAGGAGGGAACCGGCAGCAACTCCTGCGACAGCCTGCAAGAGCCACGTTCTGAGTGACCTGTTGCACTGAGTTATAAACACATTTGCCTGAGAGGACGCGACGTTTTCACTCGTTTTTACTTCACTGCCCGGCGCTGGCCGCGCTCCGCTCTCCCGTTCCCACCCAGGCCCGCGCGCGACGCCCGCGAGGGAAACTACAACTCCCAGCAGCCCGCAAGAGGCCGCAGTTGGAGCGGATCCATTCCCAGTATCTGGGGGGGAGCGCTCGCCCCCCCTTCCGGCTCCTCCCCATTCGTGAAGCGGGAGCGGGCTGTACCACGCGTGCGGCGCCCCCTGGCGCGGAGCGTGGGCGGAGCCCGCGCTCGCGCGCGGGAGCGGCGGCGCCGGGCGGGGATGGAGCGCTGCGATGTGGGCGAGCGGCGGCGGGGGCCCATCTGGACCCGCAGGGCGGGGGCGGCCGCACCGCGGGGGTAACGGGGCCGGGCCGGGGGGAGCGGCTGCCCGAGAGAGGCGGGGGGGGGGGGGGGGGGGGGCGCGCGGGCCCCCCCCCCGTACCGAAGTAGCTGTTGGCGGGCACGGGGATGAGCGAGGGGTCCTGGTCCTTCTCGCCCCCCGCTTCGAAGGGGCCGGCGTCGGGGCGCAGCAGGTCCAGGGAGCTCTGNGAATTACAGAATGGCTGCGGTTGGAGGGGGCCTCTGGAGATCATCCAGTCCAACCCCGCTGCCGAGGCAGGGTCACCCAGAGCAGGTTACACAGGAGCGCGTCCGGGTGGGCTTGGAATGTCTCCAGAGAGGGAGACTCGCGACCTCCCTTGCACAGCCTGTTTGGTGCTCTGCCATCCTCAACGTGAAGTTCTTCCTCCTGCTGAGGCTCAATTTTTGTGTTTTAGTTTAAGGCCATCGCTCCTTGCCCTGTCGCTGGGCACCACCGAAAAGAGTCCGGCACTATCCTCTTGGCACCCGCCTTTGAGATATTTACACGTGTTAATGAAATGCCCTCTTGAAGGCGGAGCAGCCCCCAAGGAGGCTGTGAAACCTCCGTGCTCGGGCTGCTCAGCTTGGCTGGGCACTCACCCCAGTTTAGTGCCTCCGTTTTAGTTGTATTGAATAAAATGCCATGAGGGAATTCCAAGAGCTTAATCGCAGTGTGGTGTGCTGTGTAAATACTGCCTGATCTAAGCTGAAGAGCAGCAGCACAAATGCTGCTTTGGGGGTCTCTGCCCTGTGAACTCCTGTGTTCTGACTTGGTTTAGTGGCAGGGAAACTTTTGTAAGGCAGAGTCACATTGAGAAGGTCTCGGGAGGTGCTGTAGCTGCAGTGATAAGTATTTGTGTTTCAGGGTGGTTTTAGAAGCAGAAGTCATACTTCATTTGTTAGGGTCTTTAATGTCATAATCCCACACAAACATCACTAGATTTCAATTACAAATTAAAATATTTTATCTTTGTAGTTTTGTTTTTATGGCCATTTTATTGAAGAAAAGAATGGGCTTTACAGTGAGGTGCAATTAGTTTTATCACTAGTCTGCACTATATCTGTACAACCTTCTTCTGGTGTTCACTCAGACTTTGCAACATACCCCCACAGCCCCATGAAGGTGCTCGGTAGTATATTCTGTGTCTAAGAGAGCTATCAGCATCTTATATAACCATGGTCTGAGCATTCTGCAAGTGCTCTGCAGTCTTTAATCAGCCCGCCAATAACCAGCACAGTTTTAGCTGTTTAGTTTAATTGTGAATTTACATCCAAGTGATGATACAAAATTATTGGTTTGCTTAGTGTTAGGCAATAAATCCAGGAATGGCAGATCTTCCAAATCTCAGTGTCCTGCTTCCTGGAAGAACCTTCCTCTTACAGCTTATTCTGCATGTTTCTGCATCTGGCTCCATTTCCTGTGGACAGCACCATACAAGGATAGAAGTGGAAAACTTCCACTTTTTATAGAACTTTTGTTCTACAATAGCTCAGATGAATAGTAATAAATAAGGCTTTCTTCACAGAATCATGGAATGGTTTGGAGTGGAAGGGGCCTTAAAGACCATCTAATTCCAAGCCCCTTGCCATGGCCTGGACACCTTCCACTAGACCAGGCTGCTGAGAGCACCATCCAGCCTGGCCTTGAACACTTCCAGGGATGGAGCATCCAGAACTTCTCTAGGGAGCCTGATTGTCTCACTACCCTCACAGTAAAGATTTTTTTCCTAATGTCTAATGTCAACCTACTCTCTTTCCGTTTGAAGCCATTCATCCTTGTCCTGGCATTCCAGGCCTTTGTAAAAAGTCTCTCTCCACCTTTCTTGTAGGCTTCTTTCAGATGCTGGAAGGCCACAATTAGGTCACTTCAGAGCCTTCTCTTTTCCAGGCTTAACAATCCCAATGCTTTTGAAGACTCTGAAAAAAAAGTGATACTAAAACTTAATTTCCCCACATCTAATCAGAGTGGTTTCTTAAACTAATGCACAGCTTCTTAGTTTTCTAGGACATTTCATAGCAGTGGTAATGATGAGCCAGGTTCCTTGCTGACTGTTGAATTGGGCTTTCAGATACATAAGCATATATTAGTGTTATTCATTAATAATGGAAATCATGTAACCAGGAATCACACGAAAGGATCATGAATGGTGAATTTCCCCCATCTGCTTTACATGTCTCCTACCTACCTTCCAACCCAGTGAATTACTTCCTTTGTAGTATATTTTTTATATTAGGAATACATGGGTTTCACATGGAAAACCAGAATTGTAAAATCATAAGATTTTAATCCTATGTCTTGCAGATACAAATGGTAATAAAATGATTCTAAGCATGGTTGTTCTGCTGGCTTTCTTCACAGAGTTATAGTGAACATCATTCGCAGTGTCCAAGGGTACCATTCAAAGACAATACATTTTCTGAATGTGGCTTTCAACAGTTCTGGGGATTCTCTCCTCGCTGGAGACCGCCAAGGGAATATATATGTTTTTGACTTGAATGGGAACAGGTAAGAATATTTCTATCAAGACTTTTTAATTGTCTGTAGCATTCAGGGGTGTGGAACTTGCCTGGACAGGATCCCACAGGTCAGGTTTTAACTAGATAGTTTTAAATAGATAATAGTTTGCTCAGGGCTGAAACTTCAACCCAGTGTCTCGTGTGGACTCCTTAAATGTTACTTCATTTGTTTAGCTGCTCAAAAAGATCAGAGGCTTGCAACTGTAAACTGAACAGCAATGCTATAGAACTTAAGTGCTACCACCAGAAGTTATTCTTGGGCCAATACAGATCAATGAGTGAGCCATGAATTACACTAGACTAGACCTAGCGTTTTCATTTGCAGAAATACATCAGCCAGTCTTTTAGCATTTTACTACTGAGTTTTAAAATATTAACACTGATTTTTAGATCTATTATAATTGGATATGATTTACTTACTCCCTTCTTTTATTTTTTTCTCTGTGTGAAATATATTGAAACCAATTAAGTTATTACTTCACTTGACATTAAGTGAACCAAAGTTTCCTAATACAATGAGAATGTGTATTTTTAAATAGGTTCAACCTTGTTCAGAGAACAATGCAGGCTTGCACTGCTTTGGCATTTAATCTTCGCAGAAAGACAGAGTTCCTTGTGGCTTTGGCAGATTATTCTGTTAAGTGCTTTGATACAGGTAAGGAGAAATTTCAAGGCTTAAATGCTATCTGTATTGGCATGAAAACTTACATAATTTTTGTTTTGATCTTAAATTTTTGGATAGTTTGTTTTGTGGAAATTTTACTACATACTTCATGCCACCTGTCTGAAAAAGAAAAGTTTGGGCCCATGTTGGTTAGTCCTTGGGTAAATGAACCTAAATGAACGCTTTGATCCCCCTCAGTCTTTATTCCGAGTCACACAGGCATCTGTTTAACTGAAGTCCACCACAGGATTGTAGTTCGGTATGTTACCTTTTTTTAAGCAGTTTTTTATATGTTTACTTAGAGTGAGGTACTCTATTATTAAATTAAAGCCAAAATAAAACCAGTTGACAGTATGTTAGTTTGCAACTGAACAAGTTCTTAACTATATTTACAGTAAAATATTTGAACAAAGTGACGCTGTGTACAACAAAGTACATGAAATGTCAATACGTTTGAGTATTCAAGTAGTTCTATATCCTTATTCAAAAGCAATATTAAAAATTAACATCACAGCTGTGTGTCTCTGTCTTGATTAGAAGCTAAATGGTGAAGGGCAGGACAATTCATTCTTCATTAATTATTCTTTACCTATCAGAAAATGCAGTTGTAATGTCTCCATTATATCCAAATATTATCTGGATTTAAATATTTTTAAAAATCTGTAGGAATCACTCATCTACAGTTTTAGGGTTTGACTTTGAGATTATCTGTGAAGATTTTAATGTAGCACAATGTTCCTCAAAATAGAGGAAGAGTCAGAGTTAAGGTCTGAAATCCTCTGCACTTTTCCTTTCCACAACAGCAAGGCCAAACTTAGATGTTTGGATGCACTTAGAGAAATCTTTATTACTTCAGAGAGTGCTGCATGTTTATATGGTGCTGTTTCCAGATATCAAGTCATACTGAAGAATGTTGTGAAATTTGAATGGTGCTCACTTAAGTCGGTACAGTTCCTTAGGGTATTAGACAGTACTTACCTGATGGGCTCCATCCCCTCCTTTAGAAGACTTACTCTCTAATCCCCTGTCACCTCTCAGGTGATGATAGCTTTAAGCTCTCCATTGTCTGTAAGAACAGCAGAACGTTTGACTGTTAGTCTTTATGAGCTGCTTTATAGCCATTTCCTATCTTTGATGCCACAGCAGTGGCTGGAACCACCCCATGGGCTGCCAGGCAAACCACCCAACATAAACAGTGTAATTGCCACAAGTGCAGTTTGGTTGCTGAGGGAGAAGATTAGTGGTCATGTAGTCACAGGTGGGAGACATTGTAGTCAGAGGCACCATTTCCTTTGAATGCAGTGCACAGCATAAAAATGTTTTGGGTTCTAGAAGAATTAATGAGCTGTTGCTTTCTGACTCTGCCTTTCTATAGTCATAGCCCGTTGTCATTAAAACCTTTCTTCTTTGCACCTGTAAATAGTTGTA
This sequence comes from Oxylabes madagascariensis, assembly GCA_013400675.1. Classification (NCBI taxonomy): domain Eukaryota; kingdom Metazoa; phylum Chordata; class Aves; order Passeriformes; family Timaliidae; genus Oxylabes; species Oxylabes madagascariensis. The sequence continues at coordinate 8,404 of VYZR01039050.1, read as the reverse complement.
TAATCATTCACACGTTCTGTCCACAAGTAAAAACAAGTGCAGAATTCTAACTAGAACATTCAGTCTCAGCTTCTGTGGGTGTTCACATCAGATATTCTATGAGGCATGCTGAACTTAACTGATTACACTGACTTTTTTAAGATGGATTTTTAGGCTAAATTAAACAAGTCTGTGCAAGTTGGCTTTCTGTGCAGAACTGAGCATAAAATTATAAAATCTATTACTTGGAGATGAGGAGAAGGTTGTGCCTCTCTAAGGTATAATAGCTATGTGAAGACCTTTGTTTCTTGTGTGTTGGGCTGTAATGGCAAATGGTTATATACTAGTTATGCTTAAAGGTCTCTCTCACAGCATAGTGTTGACAATAAAGACTAAAGCAGTAGTTGGTCCACTTTGAATGACTTTCATATCTTTTTCATCAACTGATGCAGTAACCCAGGAGCTAGTTAGTTGGATGAGAGGCCATGAATCTTCAGTGTCTTCCATCTCTGTCCATGGCTCGGGCAAGTATGCCATCACTACTTCCACTGATACAGCTCAACTGTGGGACTTGGACACCTTTGAAAGAATAAGAAAGCTGAATGTTCGTCAGTCTGTGGGGATACAAAAGGTGAGTAAAGAGCAATTGCTAAAGGCTGAACACGCACACCACAGTAGGTGTAACATCACATATTAAAATCGCTTTACTTGTAAATAGTCTTTAAAATACAGCTGAATCTTTTTTGTCATCTTTGGGCATCTCATCTTAACTGTCATCCTGTCACATCACTCAGACCACTAAAATCATGACTCAGTTGCAGAAATCTGCTGGGAACTTTCAAGGAGCCTCCATCTTTAGAGATACTCAAAACTTGCTTGGACATGACCTTGACTAACCCAATTTAACTTGGAAATTGGAGCCGTTTTCCAGGCTGACCTTTCTTTGGCCTAGGGTGGGCTCAGAGGACCTGTGTAGATTGATTCCAACCTGAGTGATAGTGGGATTTAAGGGTGTTGTTGTAAAAACAGTTTTGATGTCATAATGGTAACTTCAAACAGTCACCACCACCTGCCCCATTCATCTTCTTACTCCAGAGCTCTTCTGTCTGTGCATGCAAAGCGCTGAATGTGGGAACAAACGAGGCTGAAAAGGAACTCAGCAAAAAGAAATCACTGCTTTTCAGCCTAGTGCTTTCTTTGCTTCTGTTTGCTGCGCAGACACATGGGAACAGCATGGGATGAGAAGGATGACATATTTGTGTCAGGGAGTGGTTAAAGTAGGCATTACAGTGCTTTAAACAGGTCTGCCTGCGCCACCAAATGTCACACTTTGGTCTAAGTACTGCAGAAAGTCCTGACCCAGTGCCTGAGCATGGCTTGCACACGTGCTGCCCTGCAGTGAATAGTCTGACAAACACCACTTCAAACCAAGGTTCTTGTCAGGCTGGCCACTAAAAAGCCATGATGCTTTTGCAGAGAACAAGGCTATTCATTTGTGTGTCCTCACCTACTTCTGGGTCAGGCAGAAATTCTGTCAGCTTAAAATAGTCACCTAGCAATTACTCTGAGAAAGATCATCCATAAATATTTGTTTGTTTGTTTTATTAAAACTGTTGTGTAGTGCATGTTGCTAAAATAATCATAACATCTTCCCTCCAAAGATGCATGCATTTCTCTAGTGGAGACAAGATTTTTCTACTGCTCAGTATTTTCCTTTGTGTAGGCTATGTGTAGGGACTTCTTATTGGTAAGTGCTCTTGGAATTTAGTAGCATCAGGATGTTGCAGAATGGAAACAACCTTTAAAGCCAAATACCAGTGATTATTATTGACTTAATAGATCACATTGGGGAATCGAGAGCTTGCTCTCTTGGTTTGGTGATACCATTTCTTATAGGATTATGCAAGTGATCTACATTACATTTCCCTGTCTTTAGAATAATGGTATTTATTCTCATGCCACAATCTAAGACATACAGATAATAAGTGCTTTACTGAAGTTCAGATTTATTCTCAGAGCATAGGCCTGACACTCAGTGTGCAAAGCTGGATTCTTGCTCTCTGAGCCAGTGTAGCAGTGTCACAGCAACCATGTGGAGCCATGTGTGCTTTTTGATGCCTTTTGATGCACTCCAACATACACCTTCTGTTAGGTTGGTATGGGGCAAAGCTAATTTAAAAAGATAGAGACTGAGGGGCAGAGTGAATAGACAACAGGTGAGACAAATGAGAATACAACACATCTACAATGACCGTTTCCAAAGCATCACTGTTTCAGCAGCTGCTTGTGACCATCCTGTGGTATTTTTCTGTAGCAAAGCAGAAAATTAGCAACTATTCATTACTCCAGTTCACGAAATTCATCTGCTCTCAATTCATTGTCTGGTCTTCCTCAGGGTCCCTGAAGGAGGACAGCTCAGTCAGTCTGAAGATAAATGACACTGGTAGCTGAGATGACTCTTTTCCCCACAGGTTACTTTTGCTCACTGTCAAGTGACTCATTTGGCCTGAATGTCCAATTTTCAGTCACTAAGATGAAACCAAGCCCACATATCCATATTTCCAGATTTTCATGGCCACAAGAGATCATTCAGACCAAAACTATGAATTTTGTAGCACTGACTTAATCTCAGCCAGTGATGGCCCCAGCATTTATATTGCGTCCTCTCCGCACTCATCAGAAACAATGAAGTTTAACAATTGTAAAAATAAGACAGATAAAATTTAACAGTTATTTTAATGAATTAAACTGGCTTAGCAAAGGGTACAGCAAGTTTTTAACCAGTGCAAGGAGAACACACCTACTCCTCTCTAGGCTGTCACAGGGGACAGGGGCCAGCTCCCTGTGGGATCCAAGCCTTGCACACTTACAGTAATAGCCACACCTGCCATGTTTTACTTTGTCATGCACTTTGGTTAATTTAAAATATATTCCTTGACAACATCCCATTTTTTTCTTTTCCATATTCCAGGTTTTTTTTCTTCCATTGAGTAACACCATTCTCAGCTGTTTCAAAGATAATTCTGTTTTTGCATGGGAATTTGATACTCTTCACTG
>VYZR01039039.1:14492-32284 GCA_013400675.1 Oxylabes madagascariensis | reverse complement strand
GTTATCCGCCTTCCAGGAAAGATCTTGGTGTTTTCTCATGTTCTGATTCCAGTGTGGATTCTTATTTGTTTTTTTGTTATATCCTTTGACTGGATTTTACAAAATCAGAGGGTCATGGGACAAAGCATGAAAAAAAGAAGCGTGATGGTTAATAGGTGACTATGGGATTGTTGCTACTTGAAGAATAAGAAAATGAACTTCTGACAATAATTGATCTGTGACTTTTGTTAAAAGGAAAGGAATGAGAGGAAATGCCTTTGAGACCAGATCTGGATAAATGTGCTGAAGCTGAATGCATATGATAGTGGTTCAATTTTCTAACACTTCTGAACTAATCTGCTTTTTAGTCTATAGGGTATACATATGTGAAAAAGTCAAAAATGGTGTTTATGTTAGGATCTTAGAGACAGCTTTGGGGGAAAAAAAAAGAAAAAGAAGGAGTAAAGTTTTCACTCCTTTGAAATATAATGTTGACTCATTTCCAGCATAAGAGTTGAACAGTAGGCAAACCAAGCTGGATATGTTATTCACTTTACAGAAACACCAGGAGAAAATAGTGGCAGTGATCATTTCAGTTCAGAGATGTCACTCCTTTCAGCCTGATGGCCTGATGATATCTTGACACAGGGGATGGGTGTTTCATTCAGCAAAATAAAGATAAACCACACTGGTACTTAGGTTTGTTTCCTGTTACTCAAGCCTGAGAATAACCATTGCATTTTATAGCATTTCCTTTTAAATCTAGCTCTGGTCTTGCAGTAACTGACGAGACTTGTTGGTATGCAGACAGCCCCGCATGAACAGAGCTGTCCTGCTTTCAGACCTGGGCTGGTGCTGCCATATGGAACTCTTTGAGGGGATTTACCAGTGCAGGACAAGGATCTTTTCACATCTCTCCTTTTTTATTATGTAGACCATGTCTGGAGGTTCATGGCTCCTAAAATTCTGTGGGCTAGATATGGACTGTAACTGTTTTAACATCCCTGATTTAAGCAGATCTGTCAGTTGTAGCATCTTAGAGCATCTTGTTTAAATGCCAGAATTCAGAACTTTTAGGGTGATGATTCCCTCTTTTCACTCATGCTCTGTCACTTATCTCAAAGCTCTTTTGTCTAAATGGCCAAATTCTGTCACTAAGGCAGCCTTGCTTTCCTCTAGGGAAGAGAATCTGGCACTATTCAGAGGTACAGCCTCCCTAGTGTGGCTGTGGTGCAGAGCTATACCCTGGACTGTCGTGCCTATCAGCTGTCTTTGAACTGCAACTCCAGGTGAGTTACAGATCTGCTTCTAACACAGATATCCAGTTTCAAAATGAAGCAATAAAATTTGTGTAAATATTAATTCTGTGAAATCTATAATTCTGTAATAATTTTGTACTAATTTTAATTAAGTGTAAAACATTTATTAATTTTAGTTATTAATGGTTAACCATTAATTAACCATTTATTTATTACTAATTATTTCCATCTGGACAGTCATTGCTCTGAGAGACTGTTAGTAAAGGTCTCCTATGTTTTACACCCTGTGTACATAAAAAACCCTTTGTTTTATTAGAAGAATCAAACATAACCTTCCTTTGACATGACATGAATTGATAAAATTATGTCATAACCTGAAATTTTATATCTATGACTTCTTTCTGTTTCTGTGTCCTTCTAAAGCCTGGAAACTTCATTCATCCCATTCAATTTTCCATTGTTACGGGCTGTAACTAGTGGTGATGTTTCTAGTAAGCCTGGTTCTCCTGAGCTTCATCTGTACCTATACTGAAGTTGCTTTCTACTTAATAGCTATTTTTTTTGCAAGAGAGTGCTTGGGAGTGTTGGCAGAAAAGGCAAAAATACACAAGAATTTGCAAAGGAATTTTAATCACTTCAAAATAACTTCATAATTTCAAACAAAATTCATAATTCATGTGTAGATTTCTTGCCTTTACTTAAAAGGCAGTGTGATCTAGTCAGAGCCATATTAATTTTGTTTTGAACCCAAGCTCTTTTATTCCTAAATGACATTGTTCTAGGGAAATAAGCTAAGATCCATAAGCATTTTGAGGTTGATTTTCTAAATTGCATTTGAAATTTTGATAGGGATTAAGGCTGTCTACTTACCAATATTTAGAAATGCTTTTAAAATGGCCTTGTAGTAAATAAAGTTTACTGTGATTCACTGAAGACCTATGCAGTTGTAAATTTTCAAATGTAGCCTTTTAGAAATTTTGTTTTTCCCATATTTTAAACAACTTCAAAGATTAATTGGATTATACTTAATATTGCCTTGGAAAAAAGTGAAGAATATCCTTTGTAGAAATGCAAGAAATTCCATTTTAGGAATTAACAGTCTGCATCACCACACTGACTTTTTAATTTAATAATCTGCTTCATTGCCTCCTAGTAAACAAGGAAAACCTGTTCTGTTCAGTTGTTAATTTGAGTCTTTGTCAAGAAAAGTTTGGCGAGGGACAGACCTGTAATTCATTCAACTTGGTATCTGATGTATCTTCAAAATGCTGGACATAAAAATGGGCATATTTCAGAACCTTTGCAGGGCTAGATCCTGTGTGAGCAGATGAAGAACATCTTTCCATGTGTCTGGTCTCTGCTGTGCAGATAAATGCAAATCATATGGATCTGTGCTGCTTCTGGCACACGACAGCATCTCATGGAATCTATAGAATTATACTGTGCCAGGTCAGAGAACTATTTTAGATTTACAGCCTTGAGTAGTGTCATTTAGCTGCCTTATCTTTTCTCTGTTTGCTTTTCTGTAGCCGTCTCGCCATCATAGACCTTTCAGGGGTTCTGACTTTCCTCGACCTGGACGCGCGAGCTGCAGACAGTGCAGGACAGCACGAGGCAGGCGAGCAGCTGAAACTGGAACGCAAAGACGTCTGGGACATGAAATGGGCCAAGGACAACCCAGATTTGTTTGCCATGATGGAGAAAACAAGAATGTATGTCTTCAGAAACTTGGATCCGGAGGTAAGTATCAACATATATAAACTACTCATTTTTAAAAATTCACTCTTAAGTTAATGGCTCTTCCTTGAATGTATTATTCTTGTGTTTACCATTCAGTTCTGCGAGTCTGTGTTTATATAAACTTGCTTCAGGAAACCTCAAAATCTTCTCAACTCTCATGTGGGAATATTGTTTTGGACCAAATAGGTAAAATGAATGGCCAGTCCTAAAAAAGTGAAAATGGTGTCATATTTTTCTTAATGTATGAGATTTTCAGGAGCATATTTTTTTGTATGCTGGGGAATATACAAATGCAATTTAAGTAGGGATACTTGTAAAACAGTTCTGTTGAATCTAAATATTGGCAGGTGTTATTCTGTTTCTCAAAATTTAGTTGCAGAAAACAGGAGGATTTTTAATGATGTCCATGTTTACAGAATTGTCAATAATGTTAATGATTGCAGTATTTGTTTCTTGTTGGAAGTGCAAGTATATCCTTGTATGGAGAAGAATGTATCTATATGTTTCCTTAACAGATTTGATTAGGATTTAGTCAGACAGAATACAAGTTCATTCCTTTATAATTTATTTAACTTTAAGGAACCTATACAAACATCTGGATATATTTGCAACTTTGAAGATTTAGAAATCAAGTCTGTTCTTCTGGATGAAATATTAAAGGTCAGTATAATTAATTTTATTTTGTGGGAACAGTCGGTGTTTTAATGATAGATATCTGTTTTGTTGGGTGAAAATAAGAGTCACCAGGAATAAAAATATGTTTCTTTATCCATTATGTTAGAATCCTGAACATCCTAACAAAGATTACGTCATCAATTTCGAGATTCGGTCATTACGAGACAGTCGAGCATTGATTGAAAAAGTTGGCATTGAGGAATCTTCCCAATTCATAGAAGACAATCCACATCCCAGACTTTGGTAAAATCTGCTATAAGCCAAATTTGTTTAAATTTGTCTTCTTTTCTATTCTTTTCCTGTTCAGACAGATCTAGTATGAAAACAAAAAACCTCAAATTAAAACCAGCCAAAGCAGTATACATTTTACACACAATCATTTAAGATTTAATAAATGTTGGAGTACCTAGAATGTCAGGCATGTGCTGTATCATGATAGTGGGTATACGGTGTGGGCTCAGGACACCATTTTGCTCTGTGCTATATGGGCCCTAAAACACAGTGTTCCTTCTGTTCTGGAGGGAATTTAAAGGAAATGAAAAGCTTTCAGACAGATAACTAAGTTGGTTAAATTAAAATTAAAACTTATGTATTTGATATTGAACATAAAAGAGCTTAAAACCTGGTAAAGGGAACACATCAGACTGATAGATGAGTAGTTTGAGTAACCTTGTAGCCTTTGGACAGTCCACGAAGGACAGAAATGAGAAGGGCTGGGGGTGCTGTGTTCCCATGCAGCATTTCAGAAGTAATCTTAGAAATGGAGATAGTGGCATGCTTAAACTAAACATGGCTCAGCTATTAAACTAAAGTTGAAAAGCCTGCAAAGCAAACATGTGAGAGTAAACCTGTGAAAACAGGAGTGCTGGAAATCTGTTTAATATCCAACTTGTAAGGGCTGGAAGAGTAAAGGCCTCAGTAGATAATTTAATGAAAAGTCTGTGCAGAACCTAAAACTTCATTGACAAACTCCTTGATGAAGGAGACCAAGTCTTTTTAATTCTCTGGAGACTGTTTACTTATCTGTACCTTTCTTTAGTAATTTTGGCTCTGTTTTGAAGCTAAATGGTCTCTTGCAGGATTGGATGCTTTGCTTGCATCAAGGGGATTGGAGAGTTCACTGTTAATTATGATGGTTCAGAGATGAATTTAGAGTTACTGAAAGACTGGACAAGACACCTTGCTTTAAAAACTTTGTCCCAAAAAACATTCTTTTCTATCTACTTGTGCCTTTGTCTCCAGAATGTTCATTTTGAAAAACAGGATTTGCTAGTTACATATTGAAAGTTTCTGTAATACTATAATTTTATTAGCTTGAGTGTGTAGGGTAAAATGTTAGTGTTCAGAGTCTCCATTTTTAAAAATGTCTTGAACTAGCTGAAGCTTTTTGGAGCTTTGAAATTGTTCATGCTTGTTTTGCTAGTACCATCTGTTCACTTAATAGAAAATGGCTATTAGTTTTGCAAGACCCTGTCTCAGTAAAAGTTCTGTATCATAAAATCACAAAATGTAAGTCAAATTATGTTCACCTTGCTCCAGAATTGCCATAAATTTTATTTTTATTATGACAGAAAACATGTCACATATTTATGAAGAAGAGATAGGTTAGAAGTGCTGGATATAAAGCCAGTATATTCCAGATGAGAACAAAACAGTGACCTTGCTTCTAGAATGCAAAAACATTGATGTGATGTGTAGCAGATCAATTGGTTTCTTTGATGTCAGTGATGAACATTGAGTTTAAGTGATACCAACATTCTCAAATTGATTAAAAAATACAGAGCTGATACTGCCTAAGCATGGTTTGGGTCATTGAATACAGCAGTAATATTAGTGGTTTTGTCAGTGCCTTACTGCACTGAGTTTGTTTCACAATGTCAGTCAGGCAGTCTAAATTTTAAATAGCCTCATTTTTGCAGAAAATTCTAGAGCTCATTCAAGCACCTGATGCACACAGGTTGGCCTGAATTAGCTATTTGCCGAACTAACCGATGGGGCAGTACCAGTTACAAGGTCCCCCAAAGGTTTTCCCTGCTCTCCCAGACTGCTGTCCTAACAGGAACATCCAGATGGATCAGAGGGATAATTTATTTATTGCAGCCAGTGTAGCTGGAGGCACTTAGACTGAGGCTGTCATCATGGCCTCAAGTTTTGACAAATGCATAGGGAGAAATAAATATATGGAACTGCACTGAGACCAGCAACACATTTCACATAAGTGTAACAGTCAAATCTTGACCATTCCTCCCAAACCAGTGTCCATCTGAACAGCTGAATAAAAGATTATTAGCAATTATTTGAACATCTCTCCCTGAGCAAGTACCAAATAGATCACAGAATGTATTAGGAATAAACACATGACTGTATTAAGATTAGCTAGTAAACAATAAATTGCAACAACTCGTATGTCTTCTTTAAATGATTACTAGTTAAATTTATCCTCATTTAATTTACTCTGTAGCTGCTTTTCCATCTGCTGTGTTTGTTTTTCACACAGGCGACTCCTGGCTGAAGCTGCTCTTCAGAAGCTGGATCTGCAGACAGCAGAACAAGCCTTTGTGCGTTGCAAAGATTATCAGGGCATTAAGTTTGTCAAGCGCCTGGGCAATCTGCAGAGCGAGTCCATGAAGCAAGCAGAAGTGGCAGCCTATTTCAGCAGATTTGAAGAAGCTGAAAGAATGTATCTGGATATGGACAGAAGGTAATTGCATGTAAACATCTCAGCAGTAAATAAAGAAAGAAAAGTCTGCGGGAAAAAAAAAGCATTCCTTAATCAGGAATGGCTGTTTTCTCTGCAGAGTCTTTACCAGTTTCTGAAAAAAACATAAACGGATCAGATGGAGAGAATTTTGGTTTGTCCATAGATAACCAGTTCTGTATGTAAACCAGTGCATTCCAAACTGTTTACAAAACCTTGGCCGCTCTAGGTAGTGCTGTGTTTTATAGATGTTTTTTTCACAAGTATTTTGTTGGTATTTCAGCTGGGATTCCAAAAATACAAACAATCTTAAATAATGTTTAATTTATGTGGTGTTGCTCTGCGCTAGTAGCCAAGTACGCATTCTTCTCAATTACATACACAAACAACAGAGTTTTTAATGAACTGTAATCTTTGGAGAGACAGAAGGACTCTGGATGAAACTGTGAAACATTGAAACCGATCAGTGTAATTTTTGCTTAGGAATGAAAACAAACAAAGCAAAATTTTAGTATTGCTGGGAATATAAATTAACACTAAGTAATTAGCTAGAGCACTGTCTCTGCTGAAAAAGGATAATGAGAAAGCAGCAGCAGTTGTGCAGTGTAGCCTGTAGATGGTGGTCGAACATGGAGAAACATGAACCACTTATGCACATGTGAAATTTTTAAGCTTTGATTCATGGAGCCATGAAAAACAGTAGGGAATGATGGAGAAAAAAAAGTAGTTATTATTTCATTCTGTAAGAATGAAAGTAAGGGGGACCGGGTGGCAGGGCAGAGGGAGAAGGCAGGAGCTGGGGAGAGCTGCCCAATAGCGCCTGGTAATGAAAACTTCCCTGTGTGTCGTTAATTAGCTGATGGCAGCTTGATGTTTTGGGGATGTGGGCTGCCTCCTAAGCACTTCAATCACACTGCAACAACCAGTTTTACATATGGCATGTTCCTTTCCACATGGCTGAAGAGAAATTTGGGCATAGAATTGCAGAAGTCAAAAACATACTTTTTTGTTTACTGGTTTCAACTTTCACACCTAGAAAAATCCTGGTAAGTATCTACCATGAGTCATAATGAAAAAAAATCTATTTTTCAAATAAAATTTTAATGTTTTTAGATAGATGCTCTTACTTTGCTCACTGTATTGACTTTCTAGTGCCTTCCTTAATTTACTTGTAAGTTGAGTGACACGGCCGGTAGAATCCCCTGCTAGCTCTGACTCCCGGCCGTGCCAGGGGCTGTTCCCAAACCTGCCAGCAGTCTGGGTAATGGTGCAGGACAAGGCTGTTTTCCTACAGCAGCAGGTGTTGCAGTGCCCAGGTTTCACAGCAAGGGTATTAGAGAAAGCTCTTTTCCTTATGGTTTCTCAGAGATCTTTATTCCCCAAGAGGGGGGATGAAAAGGAGGTCGAACAAACGCCCGCGCCCACTTTTAAACCAGAGGGTAGGGGCGTGGGATAGGAAGGTGCTTGGCCCCAGGCTGGACTGACAGGTATTTTTCTATAACAAAGGGCAGGGTCAGAGGGAAGGTGGACAGCTGACCGAAGCTTGCAGAGCAAGGGCAGGGTCAGGAAAGATGGACAGAGGGACAGGGGAGGAGACACCCCTGGCCAGCACCTGGCCGATTGCGGGGGGAAGCAGGAATGAACCATTGAGATACATAACTCCAAAACAGCTTAACAGAAACCCACCACCACAGTTGAGGGCATTTTTAAAAGAAGGGCATAGGTCTCACATTTATTTTCTATGCACCTGCAGAATTGCTTTTATATGAGGTAATACAGAATTATTCTGTTTGGTGAAAAAAACATGCCAGACAGACACACAGTGAGTCATATGTATGCATGAATAATAAAAAGGAAAAACTACTGCTGAGTCCTTTCTCTGTTATCCAAAATCACCCTGAGTCTGGAAGAGAAGTCTCTGAAATCCATTTTATTACATCTCAGCTTTAGCCTCCATTATTCACATTTGTTGCTTCTTGGTCTTTCTCCTCACCCTCCTTCTGCTTTTAGCCTTTTGCAGCTGCTGCCATCTCTTGTAGGGGTCAGCAGAGAAAGATCCAGAACAGAGTAAGACAGAACCTGAAGTAACATCAGCCCAGCTGTCTCACTCATTTAACTCCTCACACAGGAGTGTGGCTGATAAGGAAGTGCATATGTGTGATATAACCTGTGAGCTCTCTTGAGTATTTGCTTTAATGGAATACTGTTTCAATTGTAAACAAGTTATCTGGGATCACTCTGATACCTGCAATGCAGGTTAAGAACACGCAAATCCTTTGGGATGCTTTTCTCGAGATTTTTGTTGCCTGTTTTGTTGCGTTTGACTTTCCCCTGCTGTTTCCTGTTCAGAGATCTCGCCATTGGGCTGCGGATCAAGCTGGGCGATTGGTTCCGGGTGCTGCAGCTGCTGAGAACGGGCTCGGGGCACTCGGACGATGCCCTCCTGGAACAGGCACACAACGCCATTGGAGACTATTTTGCAGACCGCCAGAAATGGTACGGTCTGTAGAGGAACCGGTAGTGAGGAACTTACAAATGAAATTATTAAACTGATGACAAGACTTAATTTATGAGGAGAGACAGATACAGGAAAGTCAGGATGCAATGCATTGGATAATTCTGGAATAATGAGATTTAGCTTGCACCTTTATGGTTCCATGGTATGATGAACACAGAGCTGTTGATCAGCTACCTAAAGGGTGAAGGTGATACAAATCTCTGCTTTGCCAGAAGTCTGTCTGCTTCAAAGGAAGGGAAGGAAAGAGAGGTACCTATACAGTTATATTATGCTGGATATAGAAAGTGTTTTAAAAACCAAAAAGGAATAAAAGTAGTGCAGAATTACTAATCATCAGTGAATTTTCTAAAATGGTTCAAACCACAAATATTTGAGACAGTCCAGAGTTCTCTGACCCAGATCTGCCTCCAGCTGTTGCCCAAACTGGGCACCCAAGGAAGATTTTAAGGGCAGTGCACACCTGTAATGGTATTTCTCCAGAACACATTTTGCAGTCAGGTGCCTACTGAGCCAGAGGTAATGTCTTCATAGCTAATAACTTGCAGGGAATTTTTTTCATTAGCATTTCTTGTTGCCTTCTAAGTCCATGTCTTAGAATTCCACAGCTCTGCTATGTATTGCCATTATCCAAACTGCCACAATGCAGCCGAAAACTTGTGATTAGATTTTGCAAGTTGAGTTTTGGTTGCTTTGAGTAACTTTGGAGAATGGTCTTGGAGATCTTGGTGTTTCAAAATACGGAAGCACAACAGTAAAGCCCTTTTCTGAAAGTTCAGCTGTAAGTTTTCCATTATCTGCCCTCATCTCTACAGATGTGGGAGTATAGCTTTAAGAATTCCTTGACTTCCTAATCTTATGCTAGTCAGAGAATCGATATTGCTACACTTTTAATATAATGATCTGTGAAAATTAAAAGTTTTTAGTGCATTTTGGAAAAGCAGTGAAATTCTAGCTATGAAAGCTTTTCAAGCAAAGTTATCTATCTAAAAAAATGTGATTTTATATTTACAAATGCAGGAGGCTTGCAGAATTAAAAACTTCTCTTGTGTTTATACATCAGAAGCTGCCACATTTTTTTGTCTTATTAGGTTGAATGCTGTACAGTACTATGTCCAAGGACAAAACCAGGAACGTTTAGCTGAATGTTACTACATGCTAGAAGACTACCAAGGACTGGAGAATCTGACCAACTCACTTCCAGAGAATCATAAATTGCTCCCTGTAAGCAAAAAGCACCTTTATGGTTCATTGTCTTATACCCAACTATTTATTTAAACTTTCCCATCTTGGGAGGGTTAAGAACAAGAGAAAGAATGCAGTGTATGACCTACTCACTTAAGTGCAATGGTGTTACTGTGATATTGATCTCTAGTATTACTGTTATTTTCATACTCTATCACTCTTCCTTTCCCTTAGAGTCCCAGTTCCCCAGAAAGACCTGACTGACAATACTCTAAAAGGAGTGGAAGTAGATGGGATAGGGTGTGTAGGATATATAGGTGTACAGGGTATAGGTGTGTATATGTAGCAGGAAATTACCTTTTAAATAATCGCTACTTTGAAACTATGCTGTGATTGACTTAATCCAAAATGCTTGAAAAACGCAAAACATTCTCTTTAATGCCTTTTCCAGTAAACCAATACATAGCATTTTCTTTTAACCTCATTGTAACAGCTTTCTTGAATTTAGAAGCAGTGTGTGAGATGTTCTAAAGATTTGCAACAACACCTGGTGCCTTCACAGGATCCATGAAGCAAACAACCCATTCTCCACCCTCTCAGACTTAAATTAACCAACCAAGAGTACTGCTGTTGCTGCACAATGTACTAAAAATGTGGAAGTGAATTTAATACAGTGCTGATGCTTTTTCCAGGATATAGCTTATATGTTTGTGAGAGTGGGGATGTGTGAACAAGCTGTGTCAGCCTTTCTGAAATGTAATCGACCCAAGGATGCCGTGGATACCTGTGTGCATCTCAACCAGGTAAAAGAGCAGGAGATAACACCAGTTTAACAGTGAGATTTCTATCCTAATGCCCAGTGGAATACAAATCCTTAAGTATCAGATGATTTGTCATGGTTTCTGGAAAATTCATACTTCAGTGCTTAAACCAGTTCTCTGAGATTAAGATTAGACCACTGGAGGGGCAGTGCAAAGGTACATGTGCAGGGTATGTGGGCAGCATGCTCGGCATACAGACATTTGTAGCCTCTGTGGAGCCAGGCTGTGCTGCCTCCTGATGGAATGGGAGAAGAGTGGATAAGAGATACATGTCCATTCTGGGTATTTTCCACATCCTCCTCCTTGTTTGTATAGATGTAAATGGATTTATGACTGCATGTGGATGTAGCTGGGAAAAGCTGAGCTGGAAACTGATCTGCATGTTTATAACTAGAGCTGTTTCCTGGTATGACTTAACCTGTGCAAATGTCTGTGTCAACACACATAAGGGAAAAACTGAGGGTGGCTATGAGGAACTCGATGGCTGGGAATAGCAGGACTGACTAGGGCTGGCTTTATGTGAACAATATATTAGTTTATGGATCTGAAGAGCTATTAGGTGTGAGATTCAGTTAAGATCTCAGTCCTGCCAAACTTTTCATCTGGGGCAAACACAGTAGCCAAACCACTGAAGATCAGGAAAATTCACAGACAAAATGAGGTGTTTAGAAGGATAAGTAAAGTGTTACTGTGTGCTTTAAGCTTCTGGGGCTGAGGTCCTCTTTCAGACATGCTTTTGAGAGTCTGGTTTAAGTAATATCAGAAGTGTTGAAATCCACATGTCCAGCTATGAGCTGCAGTGAAATGATTTTGCATAGCTTTTATGAAAGTAGAAGGAACTGTTTTATATGTGGTTTTGGACAGAGGTCCAGCACTTTTTTCAGTACTGCTGCATCACATGATTTGCAATGATGTAAGCATTTGTATTCTCTTGCTTTTTATGTTAATTTTACAGTAGTCTAGTTCAAAATGGTGATGTAATATTGCACACAAACGTTATAGTCTGTTCACGGATAACCGGTTTGTTCTGAGAATGTATTTGAAAAAAAGAGATTAATAATTGTCTCCTTTAATTTCTAGTGGAATAAAGCTGTGGAGCTGGCTAAAAATCACAATATGAAAGAGATTGGATCCTTGTTAGCCAGATATGCAAGTCATTTACTGGAAAAGAATAAAATCCTTGATGCTATAGAACTCTATCGTAAAGCCAATTATTTCTTTGAAGCTGCTAAGCTCATGTTCAAGGTATCACAGGTTTTATTTCTGTGTCAGATGACTGGGTTTTTTGGACTAGCTCTCACTATTTCTGTGCTACTTTTATTCTCTTGGGGTTATTTCAGTTTTAACAATGTCTAGGCAATAAGCAGATGCCACACAAGCCAGCTATTTATTTACTTTGAGACGTGCCCTTCAGCAAGAGATGAACTGCACCTTGGAAAAGTCGTGATGCCCTGCATTGCCTAGTAAAAGTATGGTAGACTGGCCTGGGGTGCAATGTCCACAATATTTTAGGTATCATGGGAGTTATTTTTATCTCCTTTTTAAAAAATAAAAAGAAAGCAATGTCAATAACTAGAAGTTAAATTCTGGTATTTCTTCAATTAGTTCCTTCAATTAGAAACGGCTGTGGTGTGCTTTTAAGATAAAAGATGTTGCTTAGATTTGGTTTGGCTGCAGAGATTTCTCTACATAGCTTAAAGTCTTGTAGGAGTGATACGTAATTTTTACAGCAAATATTTATAGCAGTATATATATATAATATATGTAACTATCAAAAGCCATTCTTCTTTTCTGGGAAAATCACCAGACCTTATTGAAAGCTATGTATGTGTTTAAAAATTGCTATTTTTTAGTTTATTTTTATACTAGATCACTAGACTTATACATGGTTACACTGATTTATCCTTCCTGAGAATCTGGCTTTATGTACATGTTAGCTAAATAAATACAGAATAATGTGCATACTTCACTTTGACATTTTCATTTATAGTCCTGTTTGCAGTCTAAATTATTACATTTAAAGGCAGAATCATTTTTTGGCATGATTTCTTAGGTTTGTACAAGCATACAGTTGTCCAAGAGAATTAAATCCCTTTGTTATTTTTTTAAGATTGCAGATGAAGAGTCAAAGAAGAGGACGAAGCCTTTGCGAGTTAAAAAGCTTTATGTGCTATCAGCCTTACTTATGGAACAGTGTCATGAACAAATGCAAAATGCACAAAGGGGAAAAGTTAAAGAGAAAAGTTCAGAGGTAGTGTCTTTTTTTTCTTTTTTCCCCTTTCTGAATTCTAGTGTCTGTTAGCTAGTCAGAATAAAGCAAGCCATCTTCATGAGAATCTATAATGTTTTTTTAATAACGCTTTTCCCTGCTAAGAACAAAGCTTTCCTTCCAGCAAGTTTCCCCTGAAAATATATTGTTTTAAGTATTATTTTAAAACATTTAAATTGTATGTATTAATAGATATTTTTCTTAATGTTTTGACTATAACAATGAGAACCATACTAAGAAACTCCAGATTTTTTTCTTCCTGCAAGACTCTTGTGTCATTTAGGAGTAAATATTGATCCCAAAGGGTCATCTGTGATTAGATTAAGCTATGTTGTCTGTAATTTAGCAGGGAGATGGCTCCAGATACAGGGGAAGCTAATGGAAATTTTTTTTTTCTCTGCTCACACGTTCATCTTCATATGCACAAACGAAATAGTTTAAACAAATTTTTAAGAGCTTTGGTGTTGAAATGCAGTATTAATCCAAACCATGAAGCAGTCTGCAGATGTGCACAAAATATATTTGTATCCACACATATATGATATTTATCTTTGAAAATCTGCACCATATGTTGTGCCTGTGCTCTGTACAGAATGCCTGACAGTGCTCACTGTAGGTCCATTTGCATTTTTCCCACTTAACTTGGACAGTGGTTTAACCACCAGGTATAGAAAAGCTCTTTTCATATATCCTTATTTCCTGCTATATCTGTTTCATATAAAAATGACTTGTGATACTGGTTTTCAGAGTGCTTCAGCTTTGGCTGGTTTGCTGGAAGAAGATGTTCTCTCTTCAACGAATCGCTTTGCAGACAATGCTTGGCGAGGAGCTGAGGCTTACCACTTTTTCATACTTGCACAAAAACAGCTCTATAAAGGTTCTGCAGATGCAGCACTTAAAATAGGTAAGAATTCATGTTCAACCCTGTAAAGGCAGCACATAACTTCATTTACAGCTGCCACATTTTTCAGTTCTTAATAAGTCCATGGCATTTAGAACAAAACCATATAATGAATCTAATATGAGTGCAGTCACAATACCTGGAAAGGACTTTGCTGAAGAAAATACAAATCTTTCCAAATATTACCTGGTAAATTGGTCAGTCTCTGTAGATGTTCTGCTGACTGTTTTGTTTCTCTCCCTAAATTATAAGGCATACCTGAATTTACATCAGACCTCCTTGTAGAGCTTCACAAAAAATCTGTGGGAATTAGAGAAAAAAACAGAGCCTTGTACTTTGTCCAAATAATGAAGATTTCAAACCCTTCTAATATTTTTAAAATGAACCAACCAACCAACTAAAATAAAGTGTTTGGAGAAGACACCAATTTCCAAATGAAATCTTCTAGATTTTTTTTTTAGAGCAATGCTTCATAGTCATGTCAGTAAAAAGACTGTGGTTCATTTTGTCCAATTTTTAGAATTAATACTGTTGTCTAGTAGCAACTATTTCATACAGATGCTTGCACTTCTCAGAAGATGTGTAATAATTTCCTTGGAATTTTTTTTGTCATTTTTTTAGCTCTTCATTTGCGAGATTATGAAGACATTATCCCTGCAGTTGAAATCTATTCCCTTTTGGCACTCTGTGCATGTAAAACCAGAGCATTTAATACTTGTTCAAAAGCCTTTGTTAAACTAGAATCCTTGGAAACTCTTAAGCCAGAGCAGAGGCAACAGTATGAAGACCTTGCTCTAGAGATATTCACAAGACACAGTCCAAAGCATAGAACAAAACTTGAAGTGGATGATGATCTTGAGAACGTGAAGAGGTGGGTTTACTTTTTATACGATACTATAACAACACTATCACTTTTTTCTGCTGTTGGCTGTATTTTGGGTTTTAGCAGGTTTTGTGTGTGACCAAATTAATTAAGTGCTTTGCTGCTTAAACCAAATATTGGGCAAGAATGAGGCAGGAGTTAGCCAGTTTGGAGGAAAGTAATACAACACTATGTTGTTTGGGAAAAAAGACACTGACTGCATTTGAGGAACTGGGCAGAAAGATGTAACTTCATCTTCATTTGAAATGCAGGTAGACAAAGCACGGGAGTTTTAGGACCTTTGAGACTGAGTCATGTGACATTAAAGTAAGAATGTTATTCTTTACATCCTCACGGTGGGGTGATGAAAGTATCAACAAGGGACTGTTTAACCATAATTAACAAACAGGTCTCCAGCAGTGTTTTGTGAATTACCTAAATATACTTTAGGTAAAAGAGCAACATGTGAAGTTAAAATTAGTATGAAGTGCACATTTAAGGGGTAAGTCCTTGGAGTAACTGTACTTACAACAGTGTGTAGGACGTTTCCTGCTAAGAGCATGGAACTTGTAAATATGGAAATCGATTGTCAATCAGTTTTCTTTTAGCAAACAGGATTTTAACCTGTCTTGATTGATCCTGCTGTGCAGAATCTCAGTAGCAGCTGTCAAGTTGACCCTTCAGACTTCAGAGGAAGGACTATAATAGCAGTGCAGGTGTCTAATCAATTACCTTTATATGGCCTTCACTGCTTCTTTTCAGCCCATCTTTTGGATCTGCTGGTCCTGATTTGTTGACTGTATGGTTCTAGGGGTGGGCATTCTCAGGTGTGAAGATTTGTATAGTTGGGTACGTGAACAGTGAGGTGTTACATGAGCTAATAACTTCTAATCAACAACTGGTACACCACATTTTTGTTCTTTCAGCTTTACTCTTTTTTTCTGTTGTTTTTTTTTTTGTAGTGGAGATGGTAAATTTCCTGTATGTGTTGCAACAGGAGCACCTATCCGGGAGCATCAATTCTGGATGTGCAGTGTGTGTAAGCATTGTATGAAAGCCAAAGAAGCAGGCCATTATAACGCCTGTCCTCTGTGCCACAGCCCAGTAAGCTGAGGATAGAGACTCTGTATCCGCATTTATGACTGCTAAAAACAGCCTCTAAAATGTTTCTATCTTTTGAAATACGACTCAGGTACTGCATTGTAGCAGTTAGTGCTGCTATTAGAGAAACATAAAAAAAACCCTCCAAAACCAGAACAGAAAATCACATTAGAAACCTTTACTGCTTCTGTTTATCTGAAGAAATTACCATGTAAATAGATTCCATTTTTTGCTACACTTTTAAAAAAAGTTCTAAGGTAAAAGCTTTTTTTTGAATTGTAGATTGAGCCATGTAGTTTCAAAACCATGTGAGTTGAATGTAGGCTCATATCAATATGTTCTACTCTGAGCAGGCTCCATTTTTTGGTCTCTCTAACTCCATTTTCTCAGAATTCAGTTTTTTGAAGGAAGTGATTCCTGAGTTGAAATAATGTCACAGTAATTTTATAATATTACCATATATGTTTCTGTACTACTGTTTAGAGTTATTAGAGTGATGATGCCAGTATAAGCATATGTTGGTGCTGGTTTCTTTTGCCAAGTGTATTTAAACCCACCATAGCAATAAAGGGCTTGAAAACACGCAGCAGTCATTGTGTCAGCTGGGTTCCTGAGCTTGGGTGATACCATCTTCAACAGGTTAAGGAAACCTCCATGAACTTGCAACCTGGAACCTGGCAGTTTTTATGTAGCTTGAGAGAGCAGCCTGCATCTGTTGAACAGGTTTCAGGAGCTGAAGTGTCACCCTTGTTACACACAAAGGTCCAAGGAACGATGTCTCGCTGTCCTCCCTTACTGCACTAGACCTGTGCTCTGGCAGGGCTGCAGGGCCTTGATGCACGGGATGAGCTGTCCCCAGGACCAGCCACCACTGGGCTGCCTGACAACAGCCGTGAGCTGTGACATTCATGTTGTGCCTTAGCACGTTTCTGAGAGGAGAGCGCAGGACCTCTTCTGTGCTGCCTCTCACCTAAGCTTAGGCCAGGTAAGGATAAACCCCATCTCCATAAAATTACAGAATAGTAGAACGGCCTGGGTTGGAAGGGACCTTAAAGATTGTCTTGTTTTAAGCCCTCTGCCATGGGCTGTGACACCTTCCACTAGACCAGTAGCACAAAGCCTATCCAACCTTCTTGAGTATTTCCAGGGATGGGGTATCCACAGCTTCTCTGGGCAACCTGTTCCAGTGTCTCACCACCCTCACAGTAAAGAATTTCTTCCTTAAGTTTAACCTAAACCCTCCCACCTTCAGCTTAAAGTTATTCTCCCTTGTCCTATCCCTTTATGCCTTTGTAGACAGTTCCTCTTCAACTCTCTTAGAACCCCTTTAGGTACTGGAAGGTGCTCTAAGGTCTCTACAAAATCCTCTCCAGGCTGAATAACCAGGTCCACGTTGTGCCTGAGCTGCGGCCCCAGATCTGGACGCTGTGTGGCAGGTGGGGGTGTCACGAGAAAGGAGCAGGGGGTGGACACCTCCCTGACCCCACAGGTTACCACAGAACACACCACCACTGTTATAAATAAAACACTAATTAAAATTTAAGCAATTTATTTACCAATTTATATTACAGAGATTCAAATGAGCCACTAGAGATTTGGCAGCACAGAGCTCGGGGGTCGGTGCGGGGTGACTTGCAGGTCTGATACACTAGGCACAGAGCCTCGCAAGTTCACCCCGAAGGGAGTTTTTAGGTTCATTTTTATATACTTCTAAAAGGGGGCTGTGACAATGGGTCTCTTAGGATTTAATGTTTCTCCTTTACACATTCATAGTTTTTATTATAAAG
>VYZR01039029.1:0-13762 GCA_013400675.1 Oxylabes madagascariensis | reverse complement strand
TAAATCCTACTTCTCTGAACATAAGAGAATGTGTGCTTTTATATTTCTCTCGTTTTGAACTGAGAGCTAAAACTGAAAAGCCTGTTTAAAATACTCCTCTGGGGGAAGATAAGGTAGACAAGGAGTGCTAGAGATGAAGAGAAAGCAGCAGTGTATGTTGGCTGTGCTGTAGAAGGGAATGCAGAGTGTGGAGCAGCCCAAGAGAACCAAGTTTGTATTTTTCAGTTAAGTTGGTAGGACCAGATCTACCTAAATCAGAAGGGGGTGTGTGATCTTGAGCGGAGATCTGTATTTGTAAAATGGAAATTTTTCAGTTCTTTCTGATTCTCTCTATNTGTGTTATATACATATATATTATATGTAAATATTCTTTTCTTTGCAATTTAAGTTCAAAATGGAGTTAGCTGTTTACAAGGACCATAATTAAGTGTTGACGTGGTAGATAATTGCCAGTTTTGTCAGAATTTCTTTCCTTGTTTGATGCATTCCTGAGTGCACCACTAATACTAATAAACTGAAAAGTGAAAGCTGTAAACCATATGCTGCTATTATCCTTCATGCTTTTTTCTGTTCAGCAGTTCCATAGACTTTATTACTGTGAAATATTGTAACATTCTTGATTTGGTTATTTCGTTAGGATTTGTTCTGTTTCAGGTGTGGCTAAGGTACTGGTCTGTTGACACTTAAAAGGACACTGTAAAGGATGTCAGATCTTGATGTGTCACTGTATCTGGAATTTCTGTTGCAAGTGCCATGTTGCTCTTCTGAATTCTTTCTTTACACCACAATTAATTTTAACAGGTAATAACCAAATCTTGCTTTTTTTGGCTACTGCAATGCACTCAGGTAGTAAAAGCACATGTTTTTGAAAATTTCTACCTATCTCATTTCCTTTTAAAACCTTGAAAGTTTGGGGTTGTTTTGCTTGGTGTGTGTGCGACTGAAGTTTAGCACTGCCATGAACTGAAGCACAGCAACAAACTGTATCCACTGAAACAAATTAAGGCCAGGCTATTTCCAGTAGACAGTAAAGTAATCTTTAATAATACTTCTGAAAATTAATGAAAAGCACCATGAAAGTGTCCTTTTAATACTTGGAGTGTGGTGGGATTCTTTTTCCTGTAGGAATTACTGCATGCTACTAAAGAGTTCATGTCTATTCCTATTGGTCACTGTTCCTCTCAATGTTCTCATTGTCAGTGTGATTTTCTTTGCTCTTGTGCATCTGCATTTTCTCTACCTTTCTTATGATTGCTTGGGTGTCACTGTATGGCTCTGCTCTTTTGGCTTGCCTAAACAATCACACATGGGTGCAGCCAACAGTCTGGAGAGTAGTAACAGGTTTTGTTCTTCTGTACTGGTGAAACTGCAGCTCTACCTTGAAAATGACAGATTGCATAAGCTGTGTATAAACATACATTTTATCTTGGACTGTGAAAAAAATCTGTGGAGAGACTTTATTTAGTATTTTATTTGATGGATATTTCAAATGACCTTTTCTTTTCCAGAAGCAAAAGTATGTATATTTTTCTAACCATGATCACTTTTGATACCCTCTTGAAATTACACTCACCATGAATATGTCTATGTTGAAACTTTAGGGTAAAGTACTAATATTTTCAAATATCATTATATATGGTAACTAAATTATGCCCCTTTAAGGGTACGCAAAGTTTGAAGAATTTATACAAGTGTTTTCAAAATTTGTGACAATTTTGAAAATACTAATTTTACATTTTTTTATTTTTTTATATTATTTGCAGTCAGTCTCTTTAAAATCATGGATAAAAAGTCCTGAGCCAAAAACACATCCTCAGCTTACGTAAATAAAGTTATATCTGTAGATTATTTTTGTTGTGTGTCTCTGCTTAAAGAGTTTTGTTAAATTCTGATTTATCTGCTTAAACTTACATATATATGTAAGGAGTTTTTTTCCTTTCTTGTCCTGAATTCAATGCCTGGTTAAGTATCTTGATGATCAGGGTAGCAGTCACTTATTGGAAATTGCTGGGGGAGAGACAAATGTGTGTGTGTAAGAAATATGACCATGAAATGGCTACGTGCCTTGTCCTCAGGACAAGAGGAAGGGCTTAGAAAATATCAGAGTGGGATCATTGGGACACAGGATTGGACTTGTGGCTGAGATTAGTGATGAACTGGTCTTTAGCAGTGTTGGCTGGATGCCTGCTCCAGCTGCTGTTGGGGCTCTGCCCCAGAGAAGAGTTGCAGGGCAGAATTTCAGGCCGTGTTCTGTAGTCCCTGCAGTTATTTTCTCATGGATGCAGAGGGATGTTGAGTGGTGGAGAAGAAGTCATGAAAAAAGCAGTTCCTGTGTCAGCTGAGACTAAGAAGAGTAAAGCTGGCAGTGAGTGAGCAATGTCCATAGGTAAAATGGCCAAAAATGGAATCCAACAGCACCCAATGCTAAGCTGCAGCAGGCAGCAGAAAGTCTGTAAGAATCCTGATTTTCATTCTCTACACCTATTTGCTGCAAATAAAGCAACATGCAGGAAAGATTTTATCACAGTAAAGATTTAGAATCTGAGAGGAGCAGAATGCAGACATATTTGATGCAACTTTTAAGTTGTCTATTTTCTAACTCTGAAGAGGTTAATTGAAAGGATTTCTACACTGCAACATTTAATGGCAATAATGTGCCGTTAGGTAATTGTTGTGGGCACAAGGAGATGTGAGTTGTGTGATGTGGTTATCCCTCTGTTCCAGGACTGGTGCAGCTGCAGCTGCTGGAGAGAGTAGAGGGAAGTAGCTACATAGTGGTGAGTTTGTAGATGTTAACACAGCGCAGGAGTATGAAAACTTACCTGTAGTGGAAAGAGGAGACAATGTCATGGAATCATAAGATCATTATCTCTGGAAAAGACCACCAAGATCACCAAGCTTTGACTGAACACCACCATGTCAACTAAAGTTCTAAATGCCATGCCCTGTTGTTTCTTGACCACTTCCAGGGGTGGTGAGTCCACACTTGCCTGAGCAGCCCATTCCAATGTATGACCACCCTTTCAGTCTGGAAACTCTTCCTGATGTACAACATGAACCACACCTGGCACAGCCTGAAGCTGTTTCCTCTTGTCCTGTCACTGATTGCTTGGGAGAGGAGATGGACCCCGGCCTGGCTACAATCTCCTTTCAGGTGGTTGTAGAGAGTGATAAGGTCCCTCCTGAGCCTCCTTTTCTCCAGGCTAAACAACCCCTGCTCCCTCAGCAGCTCCTCAACATTTGTGCTCCAGACCTTTCCCCAGCTCCATTGCCCGTTTCTGGGTCTGCTCTGGCACCTGAGTGTCCTTCATGTTTTGGACACAGACTGGACACAGGATTCAGCTGCTGCACTGCAGAAGGGGTAGGTGGGAAAGGTGTGTGGAGCACACTGCCTGTACTGGCTTTCCATGTGTAAACTGTGACCTTAGCTACTTCAAAGGCTGCTCCACGTCCCTAGGTGTTGGTGTTTGCCGTAGTACTGTTGATGCTCATGGGTTGTTTTGTGTCAGTAGGGCATTAATTTACTGTTGGATCATAGTCCTTGTACATACTGCTCTCTGAAACCAACTTGTGTATTCTGAACAAAAGTGAGATCTGTTCAATCCAGAATAAATATGGGCAGTTGATAAATTATTCATCCTGAAATTCTGGCTTGCTCAGCATGACAGTACTACATGGAAAATAGTGTCAGCAGTTCCTAAATTGTTCCCTGTGAAACTCCAGAGAGCTGCACAAACTCCTGTGCTGTCCAGAGTGAACAGAGGCATGATGCAGTTTGCTGAGACAAAATTATTCAAGGTACTGATAATAAAAGCCAACAGGGTATTTTAAATGGTAACTGAAATGCCCTGCAAAGTAACATAAATAGGAAAAATAATCCTGATCATAGAATAATTTGTTTTGAAAGGGATATTTAAATCTCATCTACTCCAATGCCACTGCAATGAGCAAGGTTTCAGCTAGATGAGGTTGCCTGGAGCCCTGTCCAGCCCCATCCTGAAAGTTTGCAGGGTTGGGTATCTACCATCTATCTCTGTGGGCCACCTGTTCCTGTGTTTCAACATCCTCATTATAAGAACTTCTTCTTATTGCTAGTATAAATCAACTCTTTTTCAGTTTAAAACCATTGTCCCTGGTCCTATTACAACAGCTCCTGCAGAAAAGTTTGTCCCCATCCTTCTTATAGAACACCATCAAGTACTGGAAGGCCTCAATAAGGTCTCCCTGGAGCCTTTTCCAGGCTGAACAACTTTCTTAGCCTATTTTCATTGGAGACTGACTTCATCCTCTAATCATCTTCCAGCGCTCCTCTGGCCCTGCTTTAACAGGTCTGTGTTGTCCTTCCTGCGCTGGGCACCCCAGAGCTGGATGCAGTTCTCCAGGGAGGCTCTCACAAGAGCAGAGCAAAGGGGGACAATCACCTCCCCTGCCCTGCTGGCCCTGCTGCCTTTGATGCAATTGGCAGTCTGGCTGTGAACGCACATTGCTGGGTCACGGCCAGACTCCCATCTACCAGCACTCCCAAGTCCTTCTTGGCGTGGCTGCTCCTGAGCCATTTGTTCCCCAGCCTTTATAAATATTGGGATTTTCCTCAATACATGTGCAGGACCTTACATTTGGCCTCGTTGAACCTCATGAAGTTTCCACGGGCCCAGTCCTCCAGTCTGTCCAGGTCCCTCTGGATGGGATCCTGTCCCTCAGGTGTGTCAGCTGCACCACTCAGCTTGGTCTCATCTGCAGACTTATAGAGGGTGCACTCGATTCCGGTGTCTGTGTCATTGATAAAGATATTAAACAGTATTGGTACCAGTGCAGACTGCTGAGAGACACCCCTCATCACTGTCTCTGTCTGGACATTGAGCCACTGACCCTCTGGATGTGATCATTGAACTCATTCCTTATTCACAGAACAGTCCACCCACCAAATCTGTATCTCTCCAGTTTAGAAAGGATGTAGTGGGGTGCCTTGTCAACGGCCTTACAGAAGTCCAGAGAGCTGACATCTGTAGCCCTTCCCTTGTCCACAGATGAATGCACCCCAGCACAGAAGGCCACTGGGTTGGTCAGGCAGGGCTTTTCCTAGGTGAAGCTGTTCTGGCCTGAATCACCTCCCTGTTCTCCATGTGATTTAGCACAGCTCCTAGGCGGATCTGCTCTATGGTGTTCCCAGGCTGACAGGTCAGTAGTTCCCAGGGTCCTCCTTTTTACCCTTTTAAAAGATGGGTATGTTTCCCCTTTTCCAGTTAATATGGACCTGACTGCCATGACTGTGGATATCATGGAGAGTGGCCTGGCAACTACATCAGCTAATTCCCTCAGGACTCTGGCAGGCAACTTGTTGGGTCCCATAGACTTATATATGCTCAGGTTCCTCACCTGATCTTCTCTGATAGTGGGAATCACTTTGTTCCCTCAGTTTCCATCCTGCTGTCCATCCACTTGAGAGGCATGGAAGAGAAGTTTCCCTTGGAGACTGAGGCAAAATTTGTTGAGTACCTCAGCCTTCTCATCCCTTGTTAGCAGCTTCATGGCCTTGCTTCTTTCTTTGACCCTCCTTTTCCGATTAACAAACCTGTAAAAGTCCTTGTTATTCTCTGAGTCTTGCCAGGTTCAGTTCCAGCTGTGGCTTGGCCTTCCTCACCCCATGCCTACACAATCCAACCTCGTCCCTATACTTTTCCCCAGGTTACCTGTCCTTGTTTCCACTGCCTGTTCATTTGTTTCTTGCCCTGTGGTTTGACCAGCAGATCCCTACTCAGCCACACCAGTCTCTTGCCCTCCTTGCCTGATTTCTTGCTCCTGGGGATCAAGAGCTCTCACACTCTACAGAAAGCATTCTTAAAGATCTGCCAGCTCTGTTCTGCTGCCTTGTTCCAGAGGGCAGTTTCCAGGGGGTCCCATTGNTCCTTGTACATACTGCTCTCTGAAACCAACTTGTGTATTCTGAACAAAAGTGAGATCTGTTCAATCCAGAATAAATATGGGCAGTTGATAAATTATCCTGAAATTCTGGCTTGCTCAGCATGACAGTACTACATGGAAAATAGTGTCAGCAGTTCCTAAATTGTTCCCTGTGAAACTCCAGAGAGCTGCACAAACTCCTGTGCTGTCCAGAGTGAACAGAGGCATGATGCAGTTTGCTGAGACAAAATTATTCAAGGTACTGATAATAAAAGCCAACAGGGTATTTTAAATGGTAACTGAAATGCCCTGCAAAGTAACATAAATAGGAAAAATAATCCTGATCATAGAATAATTTGTTTTGAAAGGGATATTTAAATCTCATCTACTCCAATGCCACTGCAATGAGCAAGGTTTCAGCTAGATGAGGTTGCCTGGAGCCCTGTCCAGCCCCATCCTGAAAGTTTGCAGGGTTGGGTATCTACCATCTATCTCTGTGGGCCACCTGTTCCTGTGTTTCAACATCCTCATTATAAGAACTTCTTCTTATTGCTAGTATAAATCAACTCTTTTTCAGTTTAAAACCATTGTCCCTGGTCCTATTACAACAGCTCCTGCAGAAAAGTTTGTCCCCATCCTTCTTATAGAACACCATCAAGTACTGGAAGGCCTCAATAAGGTCTCCCTGGAGCCTTTTCCAGGCTGAACAACTTTCTTAGCCTATTTTCATTGGAGACTGACTTCATCCTCTAATCATCTTCCAGCGCTCCTCTGGCCCTGCTTTAACAGGTCTGTGTTGTCCTTCCTGCGCTGGGCACCCCAGAGCTGGATGCAGTTCTCCAGGGAGGCTCTCACAAGAGCAGAGCAAAGGGGGACAATCACCTCCCCTGCCCTGCTGGCCCTGCTGCCTTTGATGCAATTGGCAGTCTGGCTGTGAACGCACATTGCTGGGTCACGGCCAGACTCCCATCTACCAGCACTCCCAAGTCCTTCTTGGCGTGGCTGCTCCTGAGCCATTTGTTCCCCAGCCTTTATAAATATTGGGATTTTCCTCAATACATGTGCAGGACCTTACATTTGGCCTCGTTGAACCTCATGAAGTTTCCACGGGCCCAGTCCTCCAGTCTGTCCAGGTCCCTCTGGATGGGATCCTGTCCCTCAGGTGTGTCAGCTGCACCACTCAGCTTGGTCTCATCTGCAGACTTATAGAGGGTGCACTCGATTCCGGTGTCTGTGTCATTGATAAAGATATTAAACAGTATTGGTACCAGTGCAGACTGCTGAGAGACACCCCTCATCACTGTCTCTGTCTGGACATTGAGCCACTGACCCTCTGGATGTGATCATTGAACTCATTCCTTATTCACAGAACAGTCCACCCACCAAATCTGTATCTCTCCAGTTTAGAAAGGATGTAGTGGGGTGCCTTGTCAACGGCCTTACAGAAGTCCAGAGAGCNCAGGTCTGTGTTGTCCTTCCTGCGCTGGGCACCCCAGAGCTGGATGCAGTTCTCCAGGGAGGCTCTCACAAGAGCAGAGCAAAGGGGGACAATCACCTCCCCTGCCCTGCTGGCCCTGCTGCCTTTGATGCAATTGGCAGTCTGGCTGTGAACGCACATTGCTGGGTCACGGCCAGACTCCCATCTACCAGCACTCCCAAGTCCTTCTTGGCGTGGCTGCTCCTGAGCCATTTGTTCCCCAGCCTTTATAAATATTGGGATTTTCCTCAATACATGTGCAGGACCTTACATTTGGCCTCGTTGAACCTCATGAAGTTTCCACGGGCCCAGTCCTCCAGTCTGTCCAGGTCCCTCTGGATGGGATCCTGTCCCTCAGGTGTGTCAGCTGCACCACTCAGCTTGGTCTCATCTGCAGACTTATAGAGGGTGCACTCGATTCCGGTGTCTGTGTCATTGATAAAGATATTAAACAGTATTGGTACCAGTGCAGACTGCTGAGAGACACCCCTCATCACTGTCTCTGTCTGGACATTGAGCCACTGACCCTCTGGATGTGATCATTGAACTCATTCCTTATTCACAGAACAGTCCACCCACCAAATCTGTATCTCTCCAGTTTAGAAAGGATGTAGTGGGGTGCCTTGTCAACGGCCTTACAGAAGTCCAGAGAGCTGACATCTGTAGCCCTTCCCTTGTCCACAGATGAATGCACCCCAGCACAGAAGGCCACTGGGTTGGTCAGGCAGGGCTTTTCCTAGGTGAAGCTGTTCTGGCCTGAATCACCTCCCTGTTCTCCATGTGATTTAGCACAGCTCCTAGGCGGATCTGCTCTATGGTGTTCCCAGGCTGACAGGTCAGTAGTTCCCAGGGTCCTCCTTTTTACCCTTTTAAAAGATGGGTATGTTTCCCCTTTTCCAGTTAATATGGACCTGACTGCCATGACTGTGGATATCATGGAGAGTGGCCTGGCAACTACATCAGCTAATTCCCTCAGGACTCTGGCAGGCAACTTGTTGGGTCCCATAGACTTATATATGCTCAGGTTCCTCACCTGATCTTTTCTGATAGTGGGAATCACTTTGTTCCCTCAGTTTCCATCCTGCTGTCCATCCACTTGAGAGGCATGGAAGAGAAGTTTCCCTTGGAGACTGAGGCAAAATTTGTTGAGTACCTCAGCCTTCTCATCCCTTGTTAGCAGCTTCATGGCCTTGCTTCTTTCTTTGACCCTCCTTTTCCGATTAACAAACCTGTAAAAGTCCTTGTTATTCTCTGAGTCTTGCCAGGTTCAGTTCCAGCTGTGGCTTGGCCTTCCTCACCCCATGCCTACACAATCCAACCTCGTCCCTATACTTTTCCCCAGGTTACCTGTCCTTGTTTCCACTGCCTGTTCATTTGTTTCTTGCCCTGTGGTTTGACCAGCAGATCCCTACTCAGCCACACCAGTCTCTTGCCCTCCTTGCCTGATTTCTTGCTCCTGGGGATCAAGAGCTCTCACACTCTACAGAAAGCATTCTTAAAGATCTGCCAGCTCTGTTCTGCTGCCTTGTTCCAGAGGGCAGTTTCCAGGGGGTCCCATTGTCCCTAAAATTCAGGGTCCTGATTTTATTCTTTGCCTGACCCGTATTCCTCAGGAGTGTGAACTCCACCACTGCATGATCACTGTGGCCCAGGCTGCCTCCAATCTTGATGTCCCAGATTAGCATCCATGCCCAGCATTGTATCCCCTTTGGCAGGGCTGTCTATTACCTGGCCCAAGAAGTTGCCCTCCATGCATTACAGGATTCTCCTGTGCTGCTTACAGCTTGCTGTGATACTTTCCCAGTAAATGTCGGGGTGGTTGAAGTCCCCCAGCAGGACAGGAGTCTGTGAGTGTAAGGCCTCCTGCAGCTGGAGCAGGAAAGCTTCATCAGCTGGCTCCCCTTCTTCAGTGGCCTGTTGTGACATCAAGCACCAGGTTTCCATCTCGATAGCCACACTGCAATCATGGGATCTGTCCCCCAAGTTTCAGCAATGACAAGTGGGTCACAGCTTTCCAGCAGCATGGTGGCTTCCAGCTCATGTTCCTCGTGTGCATTGGTGTAGAGGCCCTTCAGCTGGGCTCTCAGCTGTGTCACCTTTTTAGAGGGGCACCCCTTACGTCTTTTGAGGTGTTTCACTGGTGTTTCCCTGATTGCCTCTATTACCCCAGGTGTCCCTGGCTCATCTCGGTAAGATTTACAGTGTTCTCCAATGTGGCCAACACCTCTAGAGCCACTTGTCTGAGGGCCCTCACCAGCACTCTGTCCCTTCAACCTTGGTGTGTCCTCCCACAGCTTCTCATGGGCAAGCCTGATATTATCCCTCTTCCCTGGCATGTCTAGTTTAAAGCTCTATCAATGAGCCCCGCTGGCTCCTGAGCAAAGAACCCCTTCTCCTTTTGGGAAAGGTGAATCTCATCTGATGGCAGCAAGCCTGGTGCCGTGTAGGCCATCCCATTGTCAAAGAAAACAAAATTCTGGCAGTGACACCAGCCACCGAGCCATGAACTAGACTGGTCCATCTGTTTCTTACTTCTTGTTTTTGCCAGCACCTGGAAGAAAAATTATGTGCTCTACATTCCCTTTCCAAGCAAGTCAAGGTGCTGAAGTCCCTTTGGATGGCCCTTGGACTGGGATGTTGTGGCTCCACTGCCACCCACATGAAACACCAGTAATGAGTAATAGAGCTATACCAGGCTAGGAAGTTTCCTGGAGTTGTCCTGAACCTGGACCCCAGGGAGGCATCAGACTTTAGTAAGAGGAGGATTTATCCAGCATATTAGACCCTCTGTTCCCCTTAGAAAGGAATCACCTGGAAATACAACACATCTTTTCTTCCTCACGGAGGTGGTTGTGATGTCTAGTTTAGGCGTTTCTGACCCTGTCAACACCTCTGGTGTAGCTGGACCTTCATCCTCATCACATGTTGACTGACATTCCGCCTCCAGAGCCTCAAACATACTGTACAGAAGGCACCTGGGAGAGTGAAGTGGACAGGGAGAGATTTCATCTGCTGCCTGAGGACTTTACTTTTTATCCATTTACTCCTTTCTTTGGAACTGCTGTTTTCTGCCTGCTGGGGGGAAGATACAGGAGACCCTTGATCATGTTTTTCTTCTGGTGGTTGTTCCTGTCTCAGGGAGGCAGGTTCTACCAGACTGTCTCCTCAGATTCCCTGATGCTCCTTAACCATCCTGCTTCCTCTCTTTAGCTGTGCCACCAGGCTGAGCAAATCATCCACCTGGTCACATAGGTGTTGTTTGTGCTGCTGTCCAGTACCAGTGATGGGTGGAACCCAACTGAGAGTGTCCTGGAATCACCATAGCTGGTCCTCTCCATGCTTCCACCCAGCTGGCAGCACCAGATAAAAAGGTGAACAAGATGTTGGAAATTGTTAGTGAAGGGCTAAAGCAAACAAATGACAATTCTGCTTGAAATGGGCCTTTGCACTGACTGGTGCATGGCAGAGCACGAGCTTCAGGCAGAGTCAGGAGAAGCTGCAGAGTGAAGTGTTTAGCCTTTGCTGGTATCATTTTCAGAAGGCAGAGATAGTGAAGGGTCATAGAAAGAAGGGATTTTTGGTATTGCATGCAGGTTTTAGAGCTTAAAACCATCTTCAAGGACAGGTTACCAATCCAGCAATGACAAACGGCAGATACATGGGTCAAATGCTGAAATACTCGTTAAGGAACACGGGCAGTCAGCAGTTCTTGAGAAGCACCCACCCAGTGGGGCGTGTTGAATACTCATCCAATTTTAGATGTCATTAGACATCTATGTCATTAGACTGGATAATTTGCTTTTTCATGGGAACATACAAGTGTTGTTTGGCTCAACACCTTGTTTACCTGTGAGCCATTCTTATGTAACTACAGCTTTTTCAGGTTTCTGTAATGCAGCTGGTTTCCTTCAGATGCAGATTCACATCCTTCACTCAGGCAAGGGCCTCTTAACACTCTCTTCCCTGGTATGGTTTCTGGTAGCCCTGATGTAGGGGCTGATCCTTATAGGGTCCTGAAAATTTGTCTTGCCTTGTAAAAGTATACAGAACTGTATGTACAAGCATTGACTTCTAACTGGGGTCAGTACACTCATGGCAGTGCTGGTGGTGTGAGTTTGACTTCATGGGTGCTTCCAGGCTATGAGGCTGGATTCTTTTAGGGCAGGACGGGCAGGGGAAGCTTGCAGAGGGATTAGGGTCCATGGTCCCTGCTGTGACTTGTTAGCATCAAGGCTTCACCTACACGGGGAGACACCCAAGGACAATAGCTGCCCTTGCCCCTCACTGGTGCTGCTTTGCCTATGGCGGCCCTGGCACAGGCTCCTCCTGGGTATGACTTCAGGGAAAAGGGAACAGCCTGGAGGAGGGATCATTGCCAACACGGGGTGAACCAGGCTGCTGTATTTTGACTGTGGGCCATGCTTCACCACAGGATGGGTCCTGACACATTTTATGCAGCTGTGAATCAAATTGTGAATCCCGGACCCAAAGGTTGATGTGGGGCTCCTGGGCACAGTGCTGAGGACTTGTTCATATGCTTTTTACGTATAGCATAAATGTACCCCGCACCTATATTTCAACATAAATAAAACCCTGCTATTAAGCTTTTAAGTTACAAAGCTTTACCACCTTCCTTGTGACGGAATCTATTTGCTGCCCCTGCATTTCCTATGCCAGAACAGTGGTCATTTTATTAAGTGCTTTGCTCTTGTGTCTGCTGGAGGAAACTCTTGCAGACAAGAACGTTGGTAACAAGAAATTGGTTGCCGTTTTGGGAATGTGGTGGTTGTGCATAGACTTTGATTGATTTTTGCTCTGCTTTTTAAAATGTGAATTGAAATGTATTTTGGTGATGAGGATCCCACCTTGATGCACAGCCTGTTGCAGACACATAAATCTCATCAAGATGAGATGAGATAGGGTCACCTGCAGGAAACCTCCAGCGTCTCTGCCTCCATCTGCTCTTGAGCCCTTAATAACACCTTCAGTGGCTGGAAGTGATTCTGTTAACCTTGAGCCTTACACTGCTTTTTCTAGGCAAGTTTTCTCTTTCAACTTGGAATCAACAGGAAGGAAGAGAAACTTTTCCAACAGGCTCTTGGGATGCTGGGGTACTTGTGCTCCCTGGAGAAAACTTTTCTGACTAATGTTGCCTATTCTGCTCCAGTGTCTCCATCTCTACTGACATCACCAGGCAGGAATCAGATCCAGTACCCAAGGTTTTTTTGTGCCAAAGGTGAGCTGTAAAGTGGCACCACCGTGGCTTGGGTTTAAGCCATATAGTAACTCTGCAATCACAGGTATTTACAGGGGGGTGGGAACTGGGTATTGACTTACTACGGTTTCCTTTTGTCCACGGTTTAACCCCAGCCAAGCCCCAGGCAGCTGCTCACTCACTCCCCCACCAGTGACATCACTGGAGAGGCTGGAAGGGAGAGGATTGGAAGGGTTAAGGCCAGAAGACTCATGGGTTGAGATAGAGACCGCTTAATAGGGAACGCAAAAGCCACGCACACAAGCAAAGCAAAACAAAGAATTAAATCACTGTTTCCCATGGGCAGGCAAGTGTTCAGCCATCTCCAGGAGAGCAGGGCCCCATCGCATGTAACAGTGACTTGGGAAGACAAACACCATCACGCCAAACATCCCCCTCCTTCCTCCTTCTTCCCCCTAGTTTATATACTGAGAATGATGTCATATGCTCAGGAATATCCCTTTGGTCAGTTTGAGTCACCTTGATAGCACAGGGTTAAAATGTTTCTAAAATCATGGTAATTGTACACAATAAACTCAGGGGATCGGGCATGGTAGGCCCTGGGAAAGGGAGCCAGGGCTGGGTAGGTCCTGGAAACAAATGTTGGGCTCAATCTTTAGTACATCATGTGAAACTGCACCTGTATGTTCGTCATACGATTAATGAGACGATTGTTAAATGTGATGATTGTTTCTAATTGAATATAAGAATAGTTTAATCATAAGAAGAATCATGAGAAGTGCGGTTTGGGGGTCTGGGAAGATGCCTGGGGAGATAGCAAGAATTCATGCTTGGGTAAGATCAATGTATACAATAGAACAATGTAGGTTTAATAATTAATATACAGTTATATAACAAAATGGTATAAAAGTGTATCCCTCTCGAATCCGTGTGGGAGTCAGATTTGGGTCTGCAGCCCTGATTCCCAGAGCTCTTCAATAAAAGCACTTGCATATAATCATTCTGTGATTATGTATTTCCACACTAACTACCTGTCCTGACTGTGTTCTCCCAACCTCCCCCGCACACCCAGCTTCCTCACCAGTGTGGCNCCCCTCCTTCCTCCTTCTTCCCCCTAGTTTATATACTGAGAATGATGTCATATGCTCAGGAATATCCCTTTGGTCAGT
>VYZR01039026.1:7428-17546 GCA_013400675.1 Oxylabes madagascariensis | reverse complement strand
GGTGTTTTTGCAAGAAAAACTTGCTTATTTGGAGGGAACTTAGTACATTTTCAGTCCGGGGAAGCAAGCAAGTTGCTGATGAATGAGCTCAGGCTTGCTACCAAAAAAATCCTTGTTCTTTGCCAGGTTAACTTTCATCACATACCATTCTGTGCTCTTCCCCTGTGAAATTCTTTCTACAGGACAACCCAGAAAGCAATTTGATGACACAGACTCTCTCCAGATGAATCATTGTTATGCATTCACAGAGCTCTTTCTCTACTGACAGATCCTACACCATACAAATGCTCCTTGTTTTTTATCCTCAATAGATACATCTTTTCTGGCAAGCTACCAGTTCTTTGGGTCATGAACACAATGTTTTTTTTCCCTTTGTCTTGACTCCCCATATCTAGTCAATTACCCACTGCATTGCATATTGGTTTTCCTCTGTCTCCTGTACAGCTTAGGAAGTTCATTTAACTAAATGAATTGTGTGTCATTTGTTCAGTTTCGTCTTTAGATTTGGCTTAGTGATTGCTTCCTAAAGGCTAGAAAATATATTCAAAGTCTGGCAAAATTATTTTGATCCTTTACCAATCAAGTGAAAGCAGCATTTTTGTAAGGTGAAACTTTATAACCATGCCGAATAATATTTCTTAACAGTAGAGTCCTGTATTTAAGCATAGGTCATTCTTATACTCCACCAGAGAGATGAAAGTAGAACAGAAAACACTGCATTTCAGCATGCTCTGCAGGCCCTTTTCTCTACCCACCCTGTGCATGCTCAATAGTACTGACCAACCCACACCAACTCTAACACATTGCTAGCACCTTTGTTTCCATGCATCATGTAATATCCTGGCTTCCTGACTGTCACAGCCTGTATCTTTTCATCTTCTTGATACTGATATTTACATGTCAAGATCAGAATTTTACTTTTTTGAGCCGATTTGAACTCACAGTTATTACATCAAAGTACTGTTAATTCTTATCTCTAAGTTTCTTCTTGGCTCAGTCAGTTTTAGCAAGTTTTAACTATCTCTCTGTTTTAGTTGGCAGCTCTATATTCCAACTACTATCATCACTCTCAGGAAGAGTTTATTTTAATCAATTAAGACTGCGAGATTACTCCTTTTGTTATTTTAGTAATTTTTATTTTTCAGTTGAAAACTGATTTGTTTCTTTTGCATATTAAGTAAAACAGACCTTCAGTTTATGTCTCAGATCTCAAATGAATACTAAGTGAAGCTAACACTTCAGTCAGCTCCTCATAACTACCACGTTTTAATTCTGCTGGAGTGCTTGCCTGTCCTCTCCTTCCAGCCACCATAATTTTATGTGTCCTGTGGGAGTGCTCTTCTGTGAGTAGTCAGTCCACGGCTGGTCTGCCTTTTTTCAGGCAACAGTGAAAGAACTCTGCCAGTCTCCCTGTAACTTGTCTGTGTGATAATGATATCCTTTTTTAGAGTTTCTGTATCTGAGAAGTGAAACACTTTAAAACCAGAGGTCCTGATTGAAGCAGTACCTACTTTTGCAGTTGGTCATTTCAGCTGTTTAAATGAGGTTGAAACAGAAGGGAAGGTCTCTCAGCAGAAGCCAAAGCAAATATCTGGGCTTTTTCTTCGTTCTTTTAGAAAGAAATGAAAGGTGCGAAAGAAAATTTAGCTCCTTTGATCTTTTGAAATTGATTCAATTCTTGATGATTTCCTTCAAATCAATTGCCAAATCAATGCAATGTTTTGGATGCTTTTCTCACCAAGTTTCTGGATCATGTGACTAAGGAGATCTGTAGGAGTAGATGTTTAATTCAGCCGTTTCCGGCAACAAAGACTCCTTATGCTGTGAGACATTTGACCAGGCCAAGAAAATGAAAATTTTTCCTCTTGCTATCACTTCCCTATGCCATATTTCCATTACATGGTTTGAGAAATAAAATAAACACTTAGCAAAAGTGAAATAAACCCTCCACATTCTCTTGTATAGGTCAGTCTGGCCTTCTGTAAATTTGGGGTTTTTTTCCCTATTTAAAGCAATTTGCAATGCAAAGAAATTGCATGTGTGGAATCCTACATGTCTAAAAATTTAGGAATCTATGAAGTATTCACCAGGAATGGGAACAAATTGCTAGATTAAGTTATTCAAAATTTAAAGAATTCTTTGATCTGTGCATTAGAGGTTGTTTTGAGGGGGAAATGCAAGGTGGCTTGTGAAACTGCAGACTTTCTACAAACCTGCAATATAGCTGGCATACATATTTGAATATCCCAGGCAGAATTTATTCAGTGACCATATTTAGCATGACATGAAAGGCAACAAAAGTTAGTGTCAGGAGAGAGGTTTGCTCTGCAAATCTTGTCAAATACCTCCAAGGCTAGTGAAAACCGCTTCACAAATGCTCTTGTTAGGAAGCAAGGGAAGATAGAAACTTTAGATAATTAATAGGTATTATAATAAGGGTCACAGAAGTGTAAATCACTAACTTGAACAAGGTGTCTCTTCAATAAATGTGTCAGTTCCCAAAGAAAAATGCTGAGCAATGCAGGACAAAAGGGAATAAATCACACAATCCACAACAGCAGCAATAAC
This sequence comes from Oxylabes madagascariensis, assembly GCA_013400675.1. Classification (NCBI taxonomy): domain Eukaryota; kingdom Metazoa; phylum Chordata; class Aves; order Passeriformes; family Timaliidae; genus Oxylabes; species Oxylabes madagascariensis. The sequence goes on along the minus strand of VYZR01039026.1, from coordinate 14,978 downwards.
AACATGTGCTATCTAAAAAATACTGCTGATGAAAAAAGCAAAGAATTTGAAGTTGGTAGTGATGTGGAAGTATTTGTTGGTTAGGATTCATTGTAGATATACAAGGAGACATCCTGCCTTTAACTCATTTATTACAGGAGCACAATATAAGTAGGAACTAAAGTTAATACAGACCGTCCAATACTGGCTATGGAGATGGTGAAGGGCCTTGAGGGGAAGATGTATGAGGAGTGGCTGAGGTCACTTACTCTGTTCAGCCTGGAGAAGAGGAGACTGAGGGGAGACTTCATTGCAGTCTGCAAATTCCTTGTGAGGGAAGAGGAGGGACAGACACTGATCTCTTCTCTGTGGTGCCCAGTGACAGGACTCGAGTAAATGGCCTGAAGTTAAGTCAGAAGAGGTTTAGGTTGGATATCAGGGAAAGGTTTTTGACTCACAGAGTGGCTGAGCACTGGAACAGACTCCCCACAGCAGTGCTCACAGCANAGGACTTCTCCACAAGAAAGAGTTCTCTCGTGGCTTCAATTTCAAGAACAGCAGCTGGCCGGAACTCTGCATTCGTAAAGTCCCTCCCATCTTATGCAGCCTTCCCACAGCTGTTTTCATGCGCCATGTCATCTTATGGGGTACTATTTAAGGATGAGCTGTTCCATAGCAAAGCTTCTCTTCATTTATCTCTGAGATCATCTTCATCTCAACAGAGATCTTCTTCTTTCCCTGGGGGCAAAGGGTCTTCATTACTCTCATCTGTCTCTCCATTCAATCTTCTCATGGGATCACTGTTACTTTAACATTTACTTGCTTCGGCATGAATGCCTTTGCTCATGCCTGCAATTTGAACACTCCATCCTCCCATAATTCTTTCATGAATTAAAGGGATATTCTAGTGTATCACAGTCCATCACCATGGTCTTGGAAAAGAATTTCAGCCTAAGACTAAGGCATCTGCTCATTCTCCTCCAATCTGGGACCTGACTCCTTCTTCACTGACCTTGAGGTCTTCATGTTGTTTCTCTACGTGTCTTCACTCTGTCCTTTTCTCTCACTTGAGAGAGGATCAATGTTCTGAAAGTTTCATCTGTGCAATAAAGGAGTTAACATCTTGCCCCGGCCTATGGAGGGTCATTGATGTTTCTACCAGGCAGCGGCCGAAGCAGTCACAGTGATAGATTCAGGCCATGCTGGGGCTGTGCCAGGATCTCAGGGGGCCCGGCCAGAATGGCAGCAGCAGCTCTGGCCGCATGGCTGGTCCCAGGCCTGTCTGGTGTTTAATTCCAGCTGCAGCCCGGCCTGACCGTGCTGTCGGGGAGGGAACCAGCTGGGCAGCCAGATGTTAACAGCTGCTGGAGCCCAGCCCAGCCCGGCTGGGGCCCAGTGAGCTCCCCGGGAAGGGGTCTGGCCCCTTGGCAGGGCCCACCCAGCCCAGTCCGGCTGCACGGAGGGGGCCTGTTACCTGTTCCTGGGCTGGAAGAAGAAGAGCGCTTTCCCGGGCTTTTTTGTCTCAAAATGTGACTGTCACAGAGGTGTACTCTTTAAAGAAGCTCTTTAATTGGTTTAACAGGTTGTCAATATTCAAATTAGTGACTGATTGGTTTTGTCAGGCATGGAGGAGACTCTTAGCAGCTCCTCTTAGAAAATCCATTTTCATGGGTGGCTTCTTCCCTTCTCTCTAAATGTCAGTCAATGCAAAACCAGCTCAAGAGTCCATTCCAATAATTTTTATACTCTTGGTAGACCTAAATCAGTTTGCCACAAAAAAGATTGAGGACAATGCATCATTTGAAAAGAACTCCTATTTATAGGAAAGAGTCTATACTAAGTTATCTTTAATGTGTAGATGTTAACTTTGGCTCATTTAAGAAAAACAAATCTGTTCTCCTGTTTAGTAAGTTTTGTATATATATATTCAAACACAGATTTACTTTTGTTGTCGCATTTTTATTTGAGCAGTAATTGAATCTCTAAAAGCTGATGTGGTTGAAATATTACCCTGATCACCTCCTTTTTCTTGTATGTGCATTTTAGGATTTTCAATTCAGCCTAAAATCAATTACATTCACTTAAATAAACAATATGGGGAAAATACATAACACTGCTCCTCTGTATACATGCAATGCCTATTAAAGAGGTTTTTTAGAAGTAATTTCCTGATAACAGGCTTTGTGGACACTCTTGTGTATCTCTAAGCATTACATTAACAGCATATTTATGAACATGTGCCTATGTATCAAGCACTGAGTTGGATTTTACATACCGTCCAGTGCCTCTAAATGTGTTATATGCAGTGATTAATGAGTCAATATCAAGAGTGTTCTTTACTGTTGTTTATAGCTGGCCAATGAACCACAGCTACTGTGGTAGCTACTGTGTTCTCTTAGAACTCAAAGTTATGTGGCAGGTACTTCAGAAAAGATTCTACCAGACTTTGTAGGCAGCAGAGAAAATCAGACAGGCTAAACCTTCAGTGTTCTTAAGTCCTTTAGCTATGCTTACAAAATGGCAAGCAAATGAAGGAAGATAGATCCAAGTATTGCTACAAGCCGCATACATTATGACTATATAAAATTACATTCATAATAATGTGTGGGTTTTTTTAATTTTGGGTAGAGGGAATTTTATTTATTATTGTTAAAATGTTTAAAAGGATTTCCAACTAAAGCAGCCTGTGTAGGATACTGTTTAGTTCTCACAGATAATATTTTCTTCATATGCATTCTCAGGGTTTTTGGGTTTTGGTTTTGAGTGATTTTTTTTTTTTTAATGAGTTCATTGAAGAACAGATGGAGATACTTTTAAAATGGCATAGTTCTAGTCACAATCTAAAAATACTAACAGGGTGCATATTTATAGAAATAAATACAGATTAAGGAGATATGCCAAATGTGGGAGGAGTTTTGTGCATCAAAATCCATATTCAATTTCTATGTTTCAAGAAAATCTGATCTAATGCATATACTGGAACAAGCTGGAGACTACAGATATCACATTATTTTTACCAACTCCACTTTGGAAGGAAGAAGGACTCTCATAGTACAGATATTTAATCAACATTTAACATTATTTATAAAGAAAAATTTAACAAGCTGTTGAATTAATCAATCAAGAGCTGAAACCTCTGAAACGAAGCAGCCCCAGCCAACATTACAGAAGCTATTTCAATCTACACCCATTCTTACCACATGAGATGAAAATGGCAGAATCAAGTCACATGTCACTTGGATTTTACCTTCGTACCATCCTAAGCATCTAATCATCAGTCCTGGTCAACTACTGATGACATGCTTTCTGCCCTGGGGCCTGGATTAAAGACTGAAGGATGGATAATAGTCCAAAGCAAAAGTACTTGGCTCTTAATTAATTCCTGCTAATGAGGAAATATGTGTTAATCCCACCATCTAAGTATAGATTAAAAATGCAAAAATACAAAAGTAGTCTGGGATGTTGATAGTACGGCAACAGGATTTTTTCAAATGTAATATTCTATTTTATTTGAACAATTTCCAAAAAAACATACTCTGAGAATATCTCTTGGGTCAGATCCTAAAAATCAAGATAAGAACGAACTACAGCCCTGGCAGCTAAATATACCTAAGGTCTGAATAATAAATCAAAAAATGTATAGAGGTTTAAGTAGAGTCTAAACATACTGTTTTAACATTAAAGTGTTTGAACTCTTCTCTCCAACCCCAACCCCCCCAGCTATCTATCTGCCACATTCATTTTTTTCAAACTATTGCTAAAGCATTTTAGCTTCTTGTTAAATGTTATATTGTGTTTTATTTTAAATGTGTAAGAATTAAATACTTGCACAACAGTTTTGTTTTTTCCCATGTAGATCTAATACAGAGAATCATTCACATAATAACAATTTTCTGAACAGGAATGCTTTTTCAGTCAGGACTAAAAAACCCCATTAAAAATGTAAATATAAAAAAATGTATTTCTTGAACTGCTGCATCTCTTTCTGTTTTCAAAATATCTTCCATATGTATATTATTAATTCTTAGTAATTGCCATGTGAGTAATTTCAACCTTATATTAATACGCAAAAAGATTATGTATGTCTGCAGATGATCTTGCTCTTTGAAGTATCATAACAGGGAATAGAGAAAGATTTCCCCAGTTGTCAGCTTCAGCTGACTAATAACTGCAACAAAGAAATCCCATCCTGTTTTTCAATCACAGATTCAGTGGACTGATTAGACTTCTGGTGGGTCATATCATCCAGACAGAATTTAATTTTTAATGTTCAAGTAGAAATCAGATGAAAAAGAAAAAAAAAAAGAAAACAATAAATATATTCTTCAAGTTCACTAATAAACTTCTATGTAAATTCCAAATTATGGGCAACTTCTATTTTTTTTCCTAAGTTATCTGTAGTGCCATATGACCTTTAAAGCTTTTCATCTTTTCCCTGCTAAAAGTGCTATAAATGCTTTTTCTTTTCAGTTAAACTTAAAACCACATCTGTATGTACAACACTGAAAAATGAAAGGAGATTTTTTTAAACCTTAACGGAGTATCAGAAATTAAGTCAGCACTTCAAGTCTATTTTCCATGAAAGGAAAACAGAGTAAGTTTTTTCTTTCAGTAAAGTTAAAAGATGAGCATTTTTTCAGGAACATGAGTAAAGCTGGCAGATGATTTTCAAATTTGTCAGGGCTTCAATTAGTCCTAACTGTTACAGATTCTCAAGGGGTTGACCTGCTAAAGATGAAATAAGATTTCAGGGCCATATTTTGACTTTCACTCTTGTGAAAATTCCAACTTTTCTGTATTTATTTATAGAAACTTGACAATTTTAGACATGCACTCTCAGGATCAGAAGAAACCTATGTTGTAAATTGGACAATCTTACAGTTAGATAGACTCGGCCTCTAGAGCCTTTTTACCTTGTACCATTTTTACTACTATAAAATTTTTCTCTAAGTGGCCTACACTGAATAGAAGGTGAAACCAGATCTTCAAATATCAAGCCCAGGCAATCAGAATAAGTCCAATTTATGCAAAATAACCTCTAGTATTTCCTTTTTACAATTGCAGCAGTGATCTGACTCCTTTGCCTCCAGTGCTACTTAGGCTAGCCAAAAGCCCCCATAAAATGGAATGTGTTACTACACAAAAACCTTTAGCACTGGAGTATATGAAAATGAAAACCCAATCCAAGCCCCCTTTGGTATTTTACTGCATGTAACTAGCTCCTTTTGGAATAAGTGGATTGTTACCAGACTGAGGTTTTTTATGATCTACTGGGAAATCTGTTTGGGTGAGAATGATGTGATCAATGAACACACTGAAAAAAGTTCATCATTACTACTTACCAAGATAACTGTCTATAAAGTGGTATTTTTTTTAATGTTTTTATTTACATTATTCAACTCCCATTTTAAAAGTTGCATTTACTTCCATGTCAGGAAAGTATAAGGGGAGTAAGTGCAGTAGAGCATCCGTTTGAGAGTTGTAATTTGGAAGAATACATTCATGACACAATTTAAGTGGTTTACTTTCAACTAAAAAGCATGTTATAAAGTTAATGTGTTCCAGTTGATATTCTCCTTACATTTTTATTAAAAGTTACTACTATAGGAGCATGGCATGAATATTAAATGTTAAAGATATTAATGTCTGGAGACAAGAGCCAGATTAAGTGCTAAGTGCTGGAGCTAATGAATATATGTTTTAGGGCAAAGTTGTATTCTATGCAATTTCTACCATTTTTTTTTCATCTGTGGAGAAAAAAATATTTTCAGTCATTTTTAGAAAATGTTTGCAAATGTTGCTGTATTTTCTGATGGGAATCTTTATTTGTCACTGCTCATTGCATTGTTGTCCCACTTAGTCATAATTTGCTGACTTACACAGTGCCTTCTATGTAATATCATGCTCTATCTTCCTTAATTAATGTGTATTGAGGTTTATCCCCAGCCAACATCTAAGTACCAAGAAGTCATTCACTCACTCCATTTGCTCACTCACTCACTCACTCACTTACCCACTCAAAAACAAAACAAAACAAAGCAAAACAAAACAAAAAAAAAAAACCAAAAAAACCCAAAAAAACCCTAAAAAACCTCATGAGTTGATATCAAAAGAGTTTGATAACTGAGTGGATATATTTGGGATTTCTTAAAAATAAGGTATGCATGTTTGGAGTGAGTGTAAGGTATGCGAATGGACAGCAGTGAAAAACATATGCTGAATAATGTTCACAGAAATAAAACCTATGAAATCAGCAAAGAAGAGAAATCCAAAGTAAATAGGTTGAGATGAGCTCTATTTTTGTCATAAATGATAAAATAAATGTGCAGAAAAGACTGTAATTTCTTTTAGTTATTTATTCATCAGACTGTATACTGAAAAATAAGCTGAAACTTGCTGTTGCAGTCAACACTGTATCTACAAAAACATCCAAACTGGAACTAAAATGTTCCATGACAGATCCTTTGCAGAGAAGTAAACAGAAGATTTGAAATATTTTTAAGGTGTGGTTGGGGCTCCTGAGCATTGTAGAGAGAGATAAAATAGAGTCGAGTTACAGGCTGTGGAACGTGCCTGCAGAACGTCATGGCAGCACAGAGAGGCTTGTCTCTGCCCGACCTTGCAGGGAGGAGGTGCCAGGTTGCAGACACCCTACAGAGAGGAGCCTGCTGGAAGCTGCCAGACACCTGAACAGCGCGTGATCACCCCACAGAAGGACATTAAGTGTGGGAACTGACAGTGGTCAAGAAAGAGATTTAGGCTTCAGGCACCAGCTTGAGCCTGTGGGAAAACCAAGTATATAACTTTCCCACTCTGGCCTGAGAAATCGTAAGGAGGAACCCAAACAGTCCTTGTAGATGTTTTCTTGGCCCTACACCTGTTGTTTTTCTTACGGCAAAGATGTTTACAAAGAGGAGTAGGCTCTAAATGACTCATCATATTCATTGTACTGAAGTGATGTATAAAAGGATGTGCCTTTCAATAAACCTTTGCTATAATGCCCTCCAAAGAAATCGGAGTTTAATGTATCATTATTTGAGCCATCCCAAATAATATAACGATAGTTAGGAAAGTGTGTTGCTGACATGACAATGTGTGATAGGTCACTTAGTGAAAAATGCCATATAAGGAAATACTGTGTCTTGAAGAAGTGTGTAACACCCGCTCGTTTGTCTGAATAGATGTCTCAGTATACCTGCCAGTCTGAGCCCATGTTCCAGTCATTACACAGCATAGTTTTAATAACTGTTATTTCAAAAGAAAATGTGCAGATTTATAGTAGTGCTACAGTCCAGTACGCTCTGACTGGGTCCTTTTAGATATTCCACAGAGGAAAGGCTATATTTAATGTAAAATTTACTTTTTGAGGATGATGTTAAATTGAATTTCTGTTTTCCTAGATTTCATTTGATTTATCAAATGAAACAAAGGGATGAAGCAATGAGAAAAAAGTGCTGAAAACATAATATAAATGTAGGTAAACAGTCACTCCATACACTATTCCATGTTGCATTGTGGTACATTGCCTTTGCCCATCTCCTATGAGCCTTCTTCCATATTAGGGTTTTATT
>VYZR01039020.1:56749-67701 GCA_013400675.1 Oxylabes madagascariensis | reverse complement strand
TTTTGTTTCTATTTTTATTTTTTAAAGAACTCCAAAAAGGAGATCATCCTCCTTGTACTCAAATATGGGGATCTAGTCTGGAGTGTTTTCTAGAAATTTTTAAAACAGAGCTGTAGAGTGTGAAAATGTTTCTTGCTTAATGTTTTCTAATCCTGTTCATCTGTCTTCAATGTAATCAGACAGTGAACAGGCTAGAATAAATCCCTGGACATCATCTCTGATAAAAAAAAAAAAAAAAAAAAAAAATTAAGAGCTAATGTTAAAATAATTTGTGATCATGTAATTTCTTTAAATCCCATAAGCAGCTGTGACCTGGGGTGAGCCCGGGGTGGGGACAGCAGGCCTCAGTGTCAGGAGGTGCAAGCTCTGTCCTCAGCCCAGTAACATGTAATTCTTTTTCTGTAGCTGGAGCACTGTAAGTGTCACACATTTTTCGGCATCCTGCTCGGCAGTGCTGGAGGGATGGATTTTGTGCTTAGCTGACACCATGCGAGGCTGTGCCTTGGGTTCTCCCAGCACCCTGCGGCTCTGCACACTGAGGTGCCTGAGGCATCCTCTCTTTGCCTGTCTGGTTTATGCTCTTGTCTGATATTTTCAAGGGGTTTTAATCACAACTCTAGCAGATTGATCAATGACAGATATGAGCAACAACTTTTGCATGCTAACAGTGCAGGATTTTTTATCTGAGATAATATTTCTCTCTTAAAAGGCCTCTGCTTTGCTATGTATTAATTAAAATCTAAATACTAAATATTGATTGATGTGTTATCAGGCCATAGCAGGTGGGCCCTGCCACATTGATTTTTAGCTGTGATTTATTATCATATTTAAGAAAAATCATTTTGTGTGATTATACAAGGAAATAGACTTTAGTGAGGGTGTAATTCTTTTGTATCACTTTTGTTGTGTAGAGGACGAGCCAATTCCTCAATTGTGGCTAAGATTGCTGATATCCTTCATTGCTTCTTCTCTTTGGCCTCCGACAGCTAATGCTTTAAGCCTGCTTGGTCTTGTCATTAGGAATAATGGGCATTAGGATTACCTCTTTAATCACAACTAAGATTAACAGATGGTATGAACCCAACATCTTAAAATTATCTAGTTATTAACAAGTATTTCCTTCAACACATCAATAATATTTGCTTTTCCTAACTGCTCAGGCAGAAACACAAACTCTAGCATTAATAACGGGAGAATTTATCACTTTTGTCTATTACTATCCCTTTCTACATAAAGACATCCTAAATATAATTATAAAGAAAATTTATACGTAGGTCTAGATACTGTGGACTCTGAATCTGCTGCTACTAGGAAAATTATTATTTTCTGTATTTGTGGACATAAATGGATGGGGATGGTATGGATGCATATACTAGTTTATGTATCTATTTTTATTATTTTCAGGTAAGAAATTAAAAATTCTGCTACTATTAGATGATTTTTTTCTGTTGCTATAGCAAGAGGAAGACCACAATATTTGAACTAACATCTTGGGTTCTGTTTGCATCAGCAGCAGAAAGAACACCTATATTTTCTTTCATTCCCCATAAATCAGGTTATTAAAACTACTGCTTATTAGGTCCAAACTTTATTCTTTCTGTTTTCACCTTATTTTCTCCAGGTTCAGATGCCTAGTGAGGATTTATTAAGCCATCAGGTAGGTATTTTAAAGTGTATTTTGTTTTGCTTTTCATTTGACATCAGTAAATGGGTTCCTGAGAACATTGTATTATGAATCGTAGGCAAAATTATCAACTAAAATGGCCAGTTAAAGGAAGACCATGTTTCTCAAAAGAGGACACAAAAGCTATCCCTTCCTGAGAATTTTTCTGCAAACAGATAGTTTTCATTAAGAAAACAGAAAAACAGGTAATCGATAAAAATATCAAAACTCTGAAATAGCTGTCTTGGATTAACTGTTATTTATTAAGTGCATTTATTGCACTGAACTCAGCAAAACCAGAGAAGAAATTAGCCTGTGCTTTAGGGACTCACTTGCTCAACATATTTCTTTGTGTTACGGTCCATAAATACAGATATTTCCAAGTACAGGGTGGTTGTATATAGACAGGCATCTATTCATTCAGTAGTATGGGCTTAAAACTTCCATATCATGAATTTCAAAATATGGTTATACAGTTAAAACTTAATATTTTATGTCTCAACAAGAATACCCTGACAAAATTTTTACAACCACCTTTTCTTCATTTCTAAGGAATTAATTTTCCCCTCTCTGGTGTTGTTTAGCGTTTTATCCTGAGCACTCAACAAGGGAAACTGTTTACCGCAATATTTGGAGGGTATGGTGCTACTAATCATGCAGAAAGTGCCATCAGAAGTGCAAATTAAATATAAAAATGATAGATTCTCCCCTATTCCCATGCATTCAGATTTATTTTCATTAGTTCAGTGTCAGGTGTTGCATTTAACTGTGGCACGTGTGTAGACATGAAGATGATTTTTAAAATATTGTCTTTTGAAAAAATACCTCTTGTAAGGCTATCTATTAACAAAGTGCTTTTCTAAATTGGACTTGCTCTTGCCTAGAAACTTCCAAGCTCGGAGCAAAGAGGTGACATCTCTTTTTGCACTAGCCAAATTTTCAAGCTACCAGTCTAGACTGCATATGTGAAATTGAAGTCCAGTGAATCTGGTGAGGAATGGTTGTGTTGGTTTGTTTGTCTGTTTTCATCCACTTGGGCATAGGGTAAACGACCAAAAACATGAATAAAAACAATGACACCACAAAATTTAGCTGTTGTTTACATTTATTCCCTCCCACCTCCCCAAAGACTAGTTAGTCTGTATTGCACATGGACTATGCACTAGTGCACTACAGACTAATTGCTGGCTGAATAGCTTCTGAAGGGAAGACAGATGCATTGCTGCACTAAAAAAGACTGCAGCTTTTCACCCTAACTTCAGAGGGTGATTTGGGGATCTGGTCCAACGAGATGTGGGAGTAACTTTATCCACTGGGGCAGTCACTCCAAATTTTATGCATAAGAATGAAAAAGTTATCATCTTGATCATACAATAATTATAAGAAAAAAAACCCTCTTTTTTAGGTTATGTCAGTTTTGACTAACACAAGTGCAAAAAGTATGGCAGTCTTCCACATCCCAAGTCTGTGATAGTGCTGCTAAAATGTGGAGATGACTAGCTGGGTAAAAATCCTACAGGCAGGATTTTGCAGTTATTGTTTACATTTACGCAGTCCTAGGGATTTCCATGTTGTTTAACAGGCCTCTGGATAGCTACACTTATCATCCAAAAATGTTCCCTTATGTGGCACACAAACGTTGTGTGAAAGAGGGGGAGAAATCCTGCATGTAGGATTAGCTCAGGAGAGCTTGTTTTTGAATTAGATGTTGTATCATATAAGTAGTATATAAGTGATCCTTTTCTTTACAATATCATGCAGAAGCATTAAGCCATAGCCAGTCCTATGTAGGAGAAAAAATGCAGTAACTTTAGTGAAAAAAAAAAAAAATAGGGAAATAAATCTTTACAATATTTCTTTTATTCTGAGTGGTCTCTACAGTATGTGTGGGGAAGAGTCAGAAATTGAAGGATTCCACAACATTTACAGATGTAGAAAGAAAAGCATCTGGGGTTAGGAATCAGCATGGCAAAGATAAGTGAGTCTTATACAGCTTGCTAGGGTCCATACATTTTTAAGATAATGCATTATTTTACCCATTTCCAGCAAGAAGCTGTGGAAAGTAGAGCCTGTGTCAATTATGTGACTACAAGTCTTCTGAGAAGCAAGTGGGCTCCAGAGCAAGGGGTTTCAGGCCAACAGAACCTGTCTAACCTCTGCCTCTTGGTTAAATACTTCAGTTATCACCACTAGCTNATTCAGCATATTCTGTGATTTTGTTACAGGCTCAAACTTACTCTGCCTCTCCCATGTCCCTTTATGATGATTGTCACCCCAAATAGTGTTGACGCCTCATGTCTTCTGACTCTTCCTTCTTTCAAGTACAGTTCTCTAGCATCATACAAGGAATAGATTTCTGCTTTTCTTCATCAAAATAAAATACTTTTTTTGGCCACTGCAAGATAAGGATGTAAAGACTTTCAGATTATGGAGCAGTAGACTTTGAGAAAGACAAAGTGGGGGTTTTTTATTTTTCTAAGTCTGCATTTTTGAAACTCCATTTTGCACAAATTCATGGAGCTCACCAGACTTAAGTGTCAAAAGAGAACTTTCCTACCACAGGCTCAGGGACCATTCTGTCTTATCTTGAGTATTAGCCAGAGCTCTGCTTCTGACTCTGTAGCTTTGTGTGCAGAACCCTTAGTAATTCAGGAGTCTGCTAGCACTATCTTGCCTTGTTTACACAAACTGCTGAGGGAAATTAAAATCTTAGTCCTCACCAAATGCTGGATTTCAAAAGAAAAAAAAAGTAAAACTAAAAAAAAATTATTCTTGCAGCAGTTTAATTCCTATATTGACACTTATGCTAAAGCACTGTGTATTTAACCTGTATAGTTTTTCATGTTTAACAAATATTGGGTTTATCCTTCATCATGTCACATCTTTACTGACAGGACAATGGTGGCTGAACATCCACCTGTATAAAATGACAATTTTACCTGCATAGTTCTAAAGACAGAGAACTTTTATCAGACCTTGATTCTGAAATTATGCTTTTTACCCACATGCTCGGTGCACTCCCTTCTGATGAAGGCATAGGAAACCTCACTGGCTTCTGTGTAAATTCAGTATGAATGAATTTGGGAACCACAGAGTAGAGATCAGTGCCTGCCCATCCTCTTCCCCTCACAAGGAAGCTGTAACTGTGATAAGGTCTGCCCTCAGTCTCCTCCAGGCTGAACAGACCAAGTAACCTCAGCTGCTCCTGACTGGAAAACATCAGTGTGGGGACATAAGTTGCAAGATTATGAAAAGTGAGCCAGAAAGCATGTTTATGTTTGCATAAGATATGCTTGCATCTCCCAGCCATCAAGAGCATCAAGACATGGAGTCATCTTCAAGCAGGCTTTGACTGATTGCACAGGTTGTCTGACGAATGTTCTATCACATTTGAATATCCTGGGTCTTCCATGGCTAATATAAACTTTCTGATATTCTGGATGTTGCTTCTCACTTGCGTCCTCTGACACCCTAATCCCCAAGCTAGTGTCACTCATGGCGGTCAGTCTGTAGTGTTACAAGATCAGCTGAGGCATGGATCTCTAATAAGATTAAAATTCATCAGTATGGTTTTAGCCCTTTCCTTTTCTAAGGCAGAGGAACAGAATTACTCAAGGCTTGTAGCAACAACTTCAAGCATTTGCTGATTACCTTCCCCCTTCTTCTCTGAGGAGTCTACTTATTGTAGACTTGTATACAAATTGCTAATTTGTATAAACACCTTAATGAAAAGAGAGAGCAAAAATAACAAAAAAGCATTTGATGTTTTGTTTGAAAATATTTTTTCATAGAATGACAGAAAATTCTGAGTTGGAAGGGACCCACAGGGATCATCAAGTCCAACTCTTTCTTAAGTAAATGGCCCATATGGGGATCAAACCCATGACCTTGACATTATTAGCTATTAGCATCATGCTCCAACCAGCCAAACTAATTTGACATCATATAGACTTGCATTTTTTGTATGGAGTCACGTATTTGTAAGCATGTGCTTTGATACTTCAGTAGTTAGTTTTTCAGAGAGCAAGAGAAGAGAATTAATGCATATGCCCTTTCCAGGAGGACCCTTCACTCTATTCCCTTCTGTCTTGGTGGAATAGGTTTTAAACTTCACATGAGCAATTACAGGGCCTTGTCATCTGGGATATGTCACCAGTTTTTGAAACTTTGGAGTAGTTAGAAAACCCAAGCTCACTATCATCTTACAAATGTTTGTGTTAGCATCTTGTAGGATGCTAAGGAAATTCTAGGAAGTTGCACATGCAGATGCATTACANGAGGGGAAGAGGAGTCTGCTAGCACTATCTTGCCTTGTTTACACAAACTGCTGAGGGAAATTAAAATCTTAGTCCTCACCAAATGCTGGATTTCAAAAGAAAAAAAAAGTAAAACTAAAAAAAAATTATTCTTGCAGCAGTTTAATTCCTATATTGACACTTATGCTAAAGCACTGTGTATTTAACCTGTATAGTTTTTCATGTTTAACAAATATTGGGTTTATCCTTCATCATGTCACATCTTTACTGACAGGACAATGGTGGCTGAACATCCACCTGTCTAAAATGACAATTTTACCTGCATAGTTCTAAAGACAGAGAACTTTTATCAGACCTTGATTCTGAAATTATGCTTTTTACCCACATGCTCGGTGCACTCCCTTCTGATGAAGGCATAGGAAACCTCACTGGCTTCTGTGTAAATTCAGTATGAATGAATTTGGGAACCACAGAGTAGAGATCAGTGCCTGCCCATCCTCTTCCCCTCACAAGGAAGCTGTAACTGTGATAAGGTCTGCCCTCAGTCTCCTCCAGGCTGAACAGACCAAGTAACCTCAGCTGCTCCTGACTGGAAAACATCAGTGTGGGGACATAAGTTGCAAGATTATGAAAAGTGAGCCAGAAAGCATGTTTATGTTTGCATAAGATATGCTTGCATCTCCCAGCCATCAAGAGCATCAAGACATGGAGTCATCTTCAAGCAGGCTTTGACTGATTGCACGGGTTGTCTGACAAATGTTCTATCACATTTGAATATCCTGGGTCTTCCATGGCTAATATAAACTTTCTGATATTCTGGATGTTGCTTCTCACTTGCGTCCTCTGACACCCTAATCCCCAAGCTAGTGTCACTCATGGCGGTCAGTCTGTAGTGTTACAAGATCAGCTGAGGCATGGATCTCTAATAAGATTAAAATTCATCAGTATGGTTTTAGCCCTTTCCTTTTCTAAGGCAGAGGAACAGAATTACTCAAGGCTTGTAGCAACAACTTCAAGCATTTGCTGATTACCTTCCCCCTTCTTCTCTGAGGAGTCTACTTATTGTAGACTTGTATACAAATTGCTAATTTGTATAAACACCTTAATGAAAAGAGAGAGCAAAAATAACAAAAAAGCATTTGATGTTTTGTTTGAAAATATTTTTTCATAGAATGACAGAAAATTCTGAGTTGGAAGGGACCCACAGGGATCATCAAGTCCAACTCTTTCTTAAGTAAATGGCCCATATGGGGATCAAACCCATGACCTTGACATTATTAGCTATTAGCATCATGCTCCAACCAGCCAAACTAATTTGACATCATATAGACTTGCATTTTTTGTATGGAGTCACGTATTTGTAAGCATGTGCTTTGATACTTCAGTAGTTAGTTTTTCAGAGAGCAAGAGAAGAGAATTAATGCATATGCCCTTTCCAGGAGGACCCTTCACTCTATTCCCTTCTGTCTTGGTGGAATAGGTTTTAAACTTCACATGAGCAATTACAGGGCCTTGTCATCTGGGATATGTCACCAGTTTTTGAAACTTTGGAGTAGTTAGAAAACCCAAGCTCACTATCATCTTACAAATGTTTGTGTTAGCATCTTGTAGGATGCTAAGGAAATTCTAGGAAGTTGCACATGCAGATGCATTACACCTTCTACTTTACATAGCAACCTCAGGACTCAGATGGGTGCATATAAAATGGATGTCACAGAAATCTAGGAAAGGCATTTCACCCACTTTCCCTAGGGAAATCAACCCCCCTCCCCCAGCTACCCTGACACCCAAATCCCAGATACAGTAGCTTTGAGTGACAGCTGGATTTTGAATCCCATGGGGAGACTATGCCTCTTGACGGATTCGTTGTGACACTGCCCAGACTGCCTGCAAACTGGCAGACAGCTCTGTTTGCCAAAAGTCGACATTATCTAATTGGTATTTCAGCCCACTTCTCGTTTTTAATGGACATGGGGAAGACCTAGCCAGCAGCATGTTGAAGCAGTGGCAGTGTGCTCAGGCTGCACTGGCTGCAGCCTCCCTCGGGCAGCTGCAGGATGGCACCAGCACTCGGGCTGTGGAGGCAGATACTCGAAAGCTGCTGGACCACTTGATGCAAAATACAGGAACTGAGAAGGAGAAACGAGACAGCAGAGGAACGGCAAATTCAGGGGTAGATGGTAGCAATCAAAGCAATATGATGTTATTGCGGTGGCTAAATAGCCTAGACCTCTTAATATAATTTACAGTAAAAACTGCTGTCATCTTTGAAAGAACAGGCTTGCCACAAACAAGAGAGTTTATATATACTGATCTGTGAAAAGTCTCCTGATGCATTACATCCAGAAAAATCAAACCTTTGAATGGGTAACTTGGTGCGGAGTTCACACAGTAAGCCATCTGCTGAAGCAGCTGAGAGATGGCAACTCATATATTAAGGTAGCTGTCTATTCATTCATAATTGTTGCCTACATCTCAAGAAATAGATCTGTTCCTCTTTTTCATATCTATCTGCCTGGCCTGTCAGAACCATGGTAGATTACTTTTTCTCACTGTACTAAACTGTGGTTTTCCAAATAAATTATTACACCTCTCTTGGCTTGCAGCAATAGTGTGGCAGAATGGATAAACAATTCACGTGCTTCAGTCATCGCTCTAAATCTTCATCAGACATCGTTTCAGTGGCTGCACCCTTTTATCTCAAACATGTCATTCCTAATTTCCTGTCAGAGGGTCTTTACACATTATTTCATATTGCTTTAAACGACGGGATATACATCCATGGAAAAAACACTATCCAAAATACTGCCTAGATGAGAAAAGGTCTGCTACCAGAGAGAAAAGCATGAGGCTTGAAGTTTTCTTGCAATTGAAATTGATACCAAATAAGATTTTAAATCACACCACTCTAAATAGAGTGTGTGGAAAAAACAATTAAAACTACCAGATAAATGTGTGATTTGAGAGTTGCAATTAAGCTACTTCAGCAATAAACCAGAGAATAAATATGAAGAGATATGATTATGTGAACAAGCAGTGCTTTTAAAGAAAAGGGGAGGAAAAGCCCCATAGGAAAAGTCCAAAGTTTTGAAGTTTAGCATATAATTTTCAATGAAATGTTTTCTTTCAATTTATATTTCTTTAATGTTACCTTCATTTCAGTTGGTGGAGTTGGAATATTTTACATTGCACTCCTATTTGATAAGCACAAATATGACCTACACTAATGATGGAGGACACTTGTAAAGCTTAACATCAAGATGGCTTTTAACAAGCTACTGTAAAAGGATTTTTCCAGTTTTAGTGAGATTTATGACAGTATTCATCATTCTAACAATGTATTAAACATAAAGAAAAGCTTTCCTACAGTCTCAATAACATTTTCCATAATACCGCCTTTCTAACTGCATGCAGGTGCATGTTTTCAGCCACTCTTCACAGTTCCTTAACAATCATTACAAATCCCACTTATCTAAACTAGTGATTAAAACCCTTTAAGGCGAAGCTGTTTAATTAAAAGTAAAGTAGACATTTATTGTGTATTTAGTGTGCCAATTTTGCTATGACCTAAGAACCATTCCCTAATTAAATTTTGTAATTCTTCCATATATTACAACTACAATATGATAACAGAAGAAACCTAACAGCTAATTCAAAGCTCCTATGTGCTTTTCTAAAACATTAGGTTGGCTGTTTCAAAACCAGAGGCTGGGTTTTGCCCTATAGAAGTCTGTGGGAATAGATTTATAGTTTTGCCATCAATTTTGACAAAACTGGAATTAAACCTGTAAAACTCATGGTCATGATTCATTTATGTACATTGACCTTAATCTGTCATAATTTCTTTGGTTTCAGTGGAATCAATACAGACAGATAAAAACACTCCAAGTGTAGTATATCCTACAGCTTAGAAACATAATTTTTGTCAGAATTTTCTTTATTATAAGCATATGTATAGGTGTTCATCCGAACACAGGGATGTTTGTGATCTCCCAGGAATGCCATGGTGGCTTAAAACAGTGCAATAAAGCAGAGGCATGGCTGCAGCGCCTTGCGAGGCACAGGGCCACTGACAGTGGCGTGAGAACACACGTCTCTTGTTCAGTTTTTTATCGTTATTACTTCAGCGCTGACATCTGACCTCTTTAGCTGCCTGGGTGTACTGAAGTGTTCCTGGCTCACACCTGGCGTCGGTAATAAAGCACAGCATGCATAAATAATGAAGATATGTTTGTGAAACTTCACTAAGTGGCAACTGCCTGTGACAGAGATCCTGCTACCAGCACGTACTGCTGTAAAGGTTTGTTAATGGAGGCTGCTCAGTGGATGACAAAATGACCCAATTACAGTTTATTCCAAATGACATCAGGGTCATAAAAGGGAACAAAAGAGGAAGAAATGGCTCTGGTAATTTGAAAATATATTGCTATGTATATTATTACATCTGCACTTTTTGCTGTCGCAGGAGGACTTCACATTCACATAAAACAATACCTATAGAAAGCCAAGTTAAAAAGGCGNGAGTACACCAGTTTCAGTTGATTGAATAAAATGCAGAGTCCTGCTACTCGGAGAAAGGTTGCCAGAAGTCAGCTCTGATTAATTCAGCTTCATTATGATACTTTTCCCATGTTATAGTTGAGGAAAGTGATAAGTTGTTTTCGGTCCTGTTAGCATGTCTTAGTAATTCNGGATGACAAAATGACCCAATTACAGTTTATTCCAAATGACATCAGGGTCATAAAAGGGAACAAAAGAGGAAGAAATGGCTCTGGTAATTTGAAAATATATTGCTATGTATATTATTACATCTGCACTTTTTGCTGTCGCAGGAGGACTTCACATTCACATAAAACAATACCTATAGAAAGCCAAGTTAAAAAGGCGACTGTTGGCTAGACAGAAAAAAGGTGGCTTGTGGCAGTCTGCTGGACATGCTTTCCAGGAAATGATCTAGTAAGAAAGTCTTATGAGACTGGGATAGGAGAGACATTTCTCCTGTCAGATACTGGATCAGAGACTTTCCAGATGAG
>VYZR01039020.1:34976-49518 GCA_013400675.1 Oxylabes madagascariensis | reverse complement strand
ACTGCCTTATCTGTATAATTTCATGTCAGTTACTGCATCTTAGAACTCTTATGCATCTGGCTGATGCATAAACTTCATCAATGCTGTGTCTATATAGACACAGAAATGCTGTGTCTATATTTGTTATCCAACATTGGCTAGCAGCTTTCTAGATGCTTGGAGTTGATGAAAGCTGTAGTATCTGAATACAACTTATTACAGCTCTTTGAAACACGGGTACAAGAACTGAGGTCACCAACACTGGTAAAGAATGCTCTGACCAAGCCTCATCAGAAAACACCTATTTATCAAAGCAAATTAACTTTTATGAAAATTTTTCTGGTTTGATACATCCTAATTAAATCACAGGTGTGATTCTGATGGAGAGTTGCCTGTGAGGAAAGATCCCGTTAGAAATACAAGTGACCTAAGCTCCCAAGCGCAAAGATGGGATTTCTAATGTCATTTCACATCCTTGTTTTACTAGCCTCCTACTAGAAATGGAGGTCTCTGTGACTGATATCTTGCAGGGGAATTCTGAAACTTGGTGCTTTTTCAATTGGATGGTTTGATGCTGCCAGCTTCCCTAAACAAGCAGGAAATATATAATGCTGGACTAAGCGTGGCTGTTTGTTTAGAACACAAAAGGATACAAACCCATACCCCACTCAAGGCAATTAGTTTTGCTAGTGAGTCTAATGGATTTCTGAACCTTTTCTTTAAAAGAATCTGATTAAACCTTCTTACAGTTCCCTTCTAATACAATTTTGTCAGGTGGTCCACCTGGAAACTCTGGTACCATCCCTTCAGCCTGAACTCAGATAATACTCTAGAAGACTTTGCTAAATTGTTTCAGATAATATGCTCAACAGTATACAGCCCAAGATTAGGTTGTCTGTGAAACTAATTTATATTAAATGGTCGTTTGAATACCAAATGAAAAATAATTCTTCTTTTTCCTTCCTCCCATCAGAATCTCTCATACACTATTGAAATTTCACTTAGGCAAATCATCTTGGTGATATGGGGTGGGGGGAAGAGGGATAGTTCTTTCATCCGATTTGCTCTTCATGTGGAAATGTGTAATTGCTAATCAAAAATACACTGGGATAGTAGGAAAGTAGGAAAGATTTCTTTATTCAAGCAGAATTATAAGGTAGCAAATTTCCAAAGGAACTAAAAAATATGCAAGTCATGCCAAAGTATTGATTGCATAACAATGTGATGTCAACAGCGCAGAATATTCATGTTTGCAGGTGAGAGCTCTACATACATTATACAGCAAAGATTTTACTGTTGAAATGGAAATATAAACGAAGCAGTATGTATTTCTAGAAAATAAATTATTATTCACATACTAATACCCATCTTGTACATCATGATAAAGCGTTATCATCTTTTTGCTGGACTGACTAATGAAAAAGGAAAAATTCAGTGTTTGGAACTAAAACTGATGTGGATGACATTTAAGGTCATGAAAGGCAATCTTAGTTGTACTGAAATCTTTTAATCTTATTTGCAGATTACTCCATCAGTGGCTCCCTGGAGTTGCAAAAGGATTTTATTCTCATATCTTTATTATTTAATTGAATGTTGAAAGCGTAACATATTGTAAATTGCTCTTAATTTAAAAAAGTACTTTCTTGTCTCAACATCATCACATTTTCAGAGCTACAGGAGTACTGACTCAGAAATATACCTGGGCAAATTCAATAGTGGCATGCAAAGTGGTTGGATGTAATTAGGTAAGGAAATGACTATAGGGGGTGAAGTACATAATCATACTTAATTGTGATTCAACAGATGTTCAAAATTACTGTAACTTACACCAATCTGATGTAACAGCCAAATTTGATTCTATATTATATCAGGATGCAGTTCCCATTGAAATCAGCGGGTCCACATAATTTGGGCTATCAGACTACCAACTTCTGTCAGCAGGAATATATTTGGCCCTGTGCAAATGCAGATCACAGGGGCATTGGTATGCTTTTCCTTATCACGGTCATCACTTTCTCTACAACCTGCTGTTAACCAATGTTTAAGATGTTGCTGTTCTTCCCACATCTGAAATGCCTGGACTTCCTAACCTCCAACACCTCTCCAAGGAGTAAATTTTGCTTTCAGCAGCTGAATTCATGACAGCTTTCCCAACAGCCTGAGTAGCCAACCCAAGAACAGTTTCCCAGCTGGACTAGCACATCAGCATTGAAGGTCCTGATTGTTTATGTAGGAGCCCCTCAGAGCTTGCCTTAACTATCCAATAAGCCTGAAGTTGATCTCCTGTCCTCCCATGGCCTGGAATGAAATTTCACTCAGCGAAGTTGTACCAACAGAGTGAAAACCTTTATCTCACTGTTTGTTTTCTTACTTCCATTCACCCGGAGGTATGATCCATGATTCCTGTGTCAAGGTGAAGAATGTATCTCTCTCTCAAATTATAGAAAGATCCAACAATGTGAGTGGTTTTACCTTGTAGTCTTGATGCTAAAAGGGAAAATCCTACCATAAAGGCAATGTGAACCTGGACTGTAATCACTTCCCAAACCAGACTACTCAGTCTGTGTGTAAAGGCGTTACACATGCATTTGAAGATATTTTTGAAAGACACTAGGGAGTATGGCACAAACTGTTGAACAGTGACAGCAGAATGAGGCTAAGGATGGGCAAACTCCACACTTCAGTAGTCTGTCATGGCAGAAGTCCCTTTGAGTACTTACTTCAGCCACGTGACACCAACCTTTCCAGCACACTGTCTTTCCTGGTCTGATGCCTTCGGGTAGGAAAAGCCAGTGGAGAAAACACTGTGCATGTCCATTACTGTCACTCTATCTGGAAGCCAGACAAAGCTGCAAGAGTCTTTGACACTAGGAGCAGCACCTGCAGGGTCCCTCAGTTAGGCCACCTGTCCCTGAAACCATCTTCATTACCTCTGCAAAGGAGCTTAGAACAGTTTTCTCTCATTACCTACTAACACTTCTATGTGTTTCTTGTAGGACAATCCAATTCATTTCCTGGCCAGTGCAGGGCTATCTCTGGCAGGTATTTACACAGCAACAATCACAAACTGTTTGTGCATAGGTATTTATAGAGCACCAATCACAGGTAGTTGTACTTAATGACTGATATTAGCATCATGTGTCAAATACAAAATCTTTCACTGAAAATAACAGGGTCCAAACAACTCAGCTAATGAAACAAGCGATAAAGAACACATATCTGGCACCACCTCGCCTTTCCTATTTCTGACCTCTAAAATAAATTATATGGATTTCAAGTACATGGAAATAGCACAACAAGACTACCTGACTTGCCTGCATGTCAATGTCTTGCAGCAAAGTCTAAAAAGGGGGTTTTGTCCTCAAAAGCAAACCTGTGGCATAAATCAGCTCTTTGGTGACAAACTAAGAGGACAAGCTCTTCCTTTCTTGACAGGGGTGCCTGGCTTCACAGCACGGTACTGTCCGTACTCATGCAATGTCCGCCGTTGGAGCATGAATTAATGTCCAGTACCTGCAACATCAGAGAGTGTTAGCCCTGTTCCATGATCGGGGCGGTGGCGAAGCTCAGCAACGAGACTTGTGTTGCAGTGAAGTGATAATCCTTGTGTTGCCGGCAGGATTTGACACACAGAAAGACGGACTTGAAGGACAGCATTGTCATCACAGCAGTCCTGCCCCTGTGCACCTTCCCTCTCCCTTTTGGAGTCTCCTCCACAACTAAATAAAATGAAGGTTATTTCAAAGAGAGCAACTTGAGCTGCTTTATACAGAGCTGATATTGCTCTCTCATGGAAGCAGAGACAGAGAAGCAGATAAGAGGAAGCACTAGAGATGCACAGATGTAATGCACCCTTGCCAGAGAACAGAAAGACATACAAATTGTTGTGAGGGCACAGGACAGTTGTCTGGCTTACTTGTTTTCAGTCTGTGGCATTGACCTGTACCAGGTGCTTTAGGGGAATGTCAGAAACCATACTGATGTTGACTCTAAAATTGCTTGCCCATCATGGAAAATTTTCCTAACCATAAGATATGTGTGATTGGTCTCAACCTTCTGGCTCACCTCTCCTCTCTTTGAGTATGTCTCTGTTCCTCTCTAGTTTAAATGTAAACCTAACATATGAAGGATTTGTAAAATTAGAGAAACTTACCTAATGGATTGAATTCTTTGTCCTTATGAATTTAATAGTGACTCTGAGTCAGACTCTACATTTGGAAAATGTGCTTACAACACATAATATCGATGCCTTTTTTTGCTTTGAGAGCACACAAAAAATAAATATATACAAGAAATCTCGCACTATGAGGAAAGGTGGATCTTTCCACCAGAAATATTTCTCTGCACCTGATAGGGAAAACACAGCACAACCACTGTCATGGAGAGATACTACAATCAGCTGCCCAGATTGTTAAAAGAATCATTTTTGAAAAGAGGAATGCATGGTTGGATGTTACTTTAAGATCAAGCTCTATGTTCAGGGAAAGAATAGAGGTGTGCAAACACAGTTTTCAGATCTACGTGGATATATCTGTACAGTTTTGTATGTGACTATGAGATGTACATAGCTGGCTCAATGACCTTAAAGGTCTTTTCAAAACTTAATGATTCTATGTTTCTATGCACACAAATAGATGCACATGCACACACACAAAAGCTGGCGCATTCATTCAGGAAACAGGTTTCAAACAGGGAAGCAAAACTCTTCCTTTATTCTCACAAAGAGGGCTAAGAACAGATTCTGCAGTATCATTCCTGTTAGCAGGTAGAGGCAGGCAGGGTGATTGACTGATTGATTTTGATCCCAGCAATGGTAGACATTTTGCTATATTGGTATAAAATCATGAGTTGGAAGCATTACTGCACTCCTTAGGTAAATCTTTACAACTCAAAGGTGGTGCTTTATAAATTTTATCTGAGTCATTCCTCCTATCACCATCCCACCATTTTATACCTTTCAGTGGTGAAAAAAAAACACAAACCAAAACAGCAAAACCAGCAAGTTAATGCCACTGCCATTCTGGTTTACCTTAAAACAAAAGGGCTATCAGGTAACATGAGCAGAGGAGTCAAACGCATATACTTGAAAATGTATGCTATTTTATGGTCACATTATGAGCACTTTAAACTAAAAGGTGTGCCTTTTATTTGTAAAATCTGTATGTAACAGATATACAATAATGTGACCCTCAGCTGCTAAAGTTCTTAGAAAGCAAAGCAGGGAAGAACTACATATTTTTCTTCCATTTTATTAATGGTGCATCCAAAGAGAGCAACACTGTCGTATCAGAAATTAGCCTTTGTGCCTCCTTTATGCCTATAAACTTCTCAAACAAACTTATGTGTAATTCTATTTTCAAAGAAGAGTAGTTTTAAGCAGGATCCACAGGTCTGATGTACCAAAATTCTCATAATCTTGTCCTATTACTCGAAGCCTCAAGCTTTTTTTTACAAATCCTACCTTGTATAACCCTTCATGTAAAATAAAGGCTGCAATTTTTCATTTGCTAATTTCTGTGTACTCATTTCCAAAACATTTCTCCACAGTCACACACTGGCCTCTTCTCTCTCTGTCCACGTAATGTCCCTTCCCATCATCTCTGTTTCACCTTTTTGCCCTTTCCACCATTCTCTTACTACTCAAGTGGCTCAGTCTCCTATCTGTTTTATCAAACTCCGCTTTTTCTTCCTTTTTAATAGTGCTTCTTTACCAAGTATCCATTATAGGCTGCACTTTTTTTCCTCCCCTTGATTTCTATACATCTCTAAATGATTCTAACCCAGGCTACATTATATGAACTAGCAAATATGGTCTGAAAAGAAACCATATTCCAGCATGTTGTTTACTTAATTTGTGAAAATTCACAAGTTATGGAAAAAGTAAAACACCAGAAAGTTTTTCAGAAATCTCTCTGGCCAATAGAGTATTACAAAAGTTTCAAACCCAGCAGAAACGCCGACCCTTAAAAGCCTCCCCACATACTTAGAGCTTTCTCCTGTTTCTGTAGCGTGACATAATGGTTTACATTGAAAAGCCAACATACTTATCTTGAGATTTGATGATCTTCCTCAGATCAGACCTCACAATTTAAATGTTTCCATGCTCCCTTATCTAACACTTTATTCTTTCTCACATTTCTGTTATTCATATGGGTGTGCAGTCTGAGTGGGCTAGCCAAAATCATTTATGGAAATGTATGCTGCCTAGTTTTCAAAAAGATTGTATTTCAGCTATCCTTATTTCAGATCAAAGCACATGGGCTATCATTTAAAACTTGCAAATACTCAGACAAACAGGGACAACTCAGCTAGCTTTGGTAGTAAAGGTGGTATCACTAGCACAAACTGCATAGATGCTACCTGCAAACATGAAAACACACATAGGATTTTGCAAATTATAAAGGCATTTTCAAAAGCCCTTGCATTTGAAAATATCAGAAGTTCTTTCTAAAGGGAAGCTAAAGTGACACAGAGAAAACCTGTTTCCTAATCAGGTGCTGCCTGTACCCAAGTAGGGTAATCTAATTTACAAGTAGGTGACCTATATAGCTGATTATTTATTCAACTAATCAAATTATATTGTGTCATTTGACGCTAGGATGTACACAGTGCTGACACGATGTTATTTTTTGTCACTAGATAAGGGGAATTGATTCTAATCTATATTACTTTTGTTAGTCATCAACTCTTACACCTAGACCTGCCAAGGGAAGCATGAATGCATTTTGTGAAGTTCAATAGCACACAGATCATTAGCTCATAGCAAAGATATGCATTGTAGAACAACCAAAAAAAAAAAAAAACCCATAACCAAACAAACCAGTGTCCATCACCATTTGATCGACTATTTCTGTGTATCAGAAGCGTAAGGCTGAGATCACCCTTCTGCCCCTCTCTCACCAGTCACTGCCATGATGCATTTGCCCATTTCCACTTCTTCATTTTTGTCCTTCTGTCATCATCTGGTTTTAGGAAGAGATCACCATAGATTAGACTGCATCTTCTGAGAAACCTTACCTCTTACTATCCCAAAAAGCACTGAAATCTTAAGAAAACAC
Source organism: Oxylabes madagascariensis (assembly GCA_013400675.1). Taxonomy (NCBI): domain Eukaryota; kingdom Metazoa; phylum Chordata; class Aves; order Passeriformes; family Timaliidae; genus Oxylabes; species Oxylabes madagascariensis. Next base: position 42,481 of record VYZR01039020.1, on the reverse strand, counting down.
TCCATCCACCTGTGTGTGCTTGTGATGCCCATTTTATAATTAATCTCAGGCCAGGTGCCATAACCCGGACAAAAGACTTTTTTTTTTTTAATTTTGATTGACTGATTTCATTCTCTAACAATATCTACTGCAGAGGTCAGTGAACAATTTGGAGATATCGGCTAGGGCTGGGGAATTCGTCAGGAGGGCTCTGTGTCTGTGTGCCCTAATGAAGNGGGCTCGGCCCGGTCACCCGCAGCAGGGCAGGTCGGGCCCCTCTCGTCCCTCGGCGCTGCCGCCTCTCGCTGGGATGTGCCCGGCGCTGCGCCCCCGCCCCGTTCCCCACAAAGGGTGGTGGTGGTGGTAAGGAAGCGCTTTCTCCCCCGAGCTGTGCTCCCTTGGGGCGCCGGACGGAGCGAATGCAACTTCAGCTGCCGTGGCCGCTTCCATCGCTGCCCTTCCGTCCCTCCCCCCGCCTCCCCTTCTCGCCTGAAAAGAGCAAACTTGCGCTGAAATGGCACCTCGGCTCGCCCGCCAGCCTAACCAGCCCATTAAATATGATCAACGTACCGCTCTCATGGATTGAAACCTTTCCCAGTCCTGATTGCTCCAAAGGGGAATCACGTCCTACCTCCCACCTTCCCAATCTTCATTCTCCAAGTGTACACACGCTTGTAATTACTGGTGATTGTGCTAATGCAACCCTGAGCAAAAGCATGCTGGTACTATGGAGAGGGAAGGCGAAGAAAATACCGTTAATTTGGGGCAATGTGCATGTGGATTATGTCTTTTTTTTTTTTTTTAATTTTGATTGACTGATTTCATTCTCTAACAATATCTACTGCAGAGGTCAGTGAACAATTTGGAGATATCGGCTAGGGCTGGGGAATTTGTCAGGAGGGCTCTGTGTCTGTGTGCCCTAATGAAGAGCAGCAACTGAGGCCACAGCAGATCTCGGTATCTCTCCCATCCCTCCCCACCCTGCCTTGTTGGTTGAGGTTTTTTTCAGCGACCTCGCAGATTTTTTCGGTCAGGGGGAGGAGCAGAGAGAGGGGAGGCTGAGGACTTTGTGGGAAGGAGGAAAGTTTTTAAAATCCATAATTAAGAGCCGCTCATGGAGCAAACAGAGCCTCGTGTACAAACAGAGCCTCAGAGTGTTAGGGAGAACGCTGACAGTAATTGTTGCCGCTGTCACCCTGGTGGGTGGGGGGCTCCGTCCCCGATCCGCGGGGAGGAGGGAGCTGGGAACGGCAGGAGCCCGGTCGCGACTCCCAGTGTTGAAGCCGCCAGCTTTCACGGCTGCCGCCTCCGCCATCCTCCCTGGGCCACCGTCGTGGGTGGAAACTCCCGGTGGGAACCTTCCCCCGGGGAAAGCCTCGAGGGGCAGCGGCCGTCCCTCTGCCGGGGCCGAGGTTGCTGGAGAGGGCACGGGAAGACAGGGAGCAGTCCGCTCGCTCTGGAGAAGCTGGCGGCGGCGCAGCCGGGCGGCGGGGCTGTCACCGGGGCGGCGGGGCTGTCACCGAGCCGGCAGCGCCGGCGGAGCGTGTGGCCGGGCAGGGGCCGCTCCNTTTTTTTTTTTTTTCTTTCTGTTCTGCACCATCCTATAGATGCTCGTTAAGCATCAACCCAAACATCAGTGGCTCGTTTCCTAGGCTCCTTGTTTTTGTTTTCCCGTGGGACTTTTTTTTTTTTTTTTCCTCCCTCTACCGGATCACAAGAAATGATGGATCGCTTCGTGGACCAGCAAAAGGAGAGAAAGTGAGAAGACGACTTGATAGTCCTGACTCTAGCCAAGGAGAATGCTGCCTGATCCCGCTTCTGCCGTGATTGCTTCTTACATAACTCTCTGTATTCACCGCAGACCGCTGCGCTCGGGGGCGGAGGGGGGGCACCCCAGTATAATATCACGTCGGGCCTTCTCTGCGCTTGAATTCCCTCCTTCAGCAGAGCGAGGCTTCGAAGCGTGATCATTAACTTCGGTGATCATCACTTGATTTCTTTTGAAGGCGGCTGAACGGTCTTTTTCTTAAGCTAAGAGGGTTTTTTTTTAATTATTATTATTTGTTCAGATGACATTGCCTGTTCCTCTCGCCCCCGCCCCCGCGGCGTGTGCACACACACACACTCTCACAGCCCTTCTCTTTTCATCATCAGCAAATAAAGATTAGGTGGGCAGATTATAGAAAGCGTTTTCAGTCCTGTGCTGATCTTTATTCCAGAGCCTTTGTGATGATATTGATGATGATGATGGTCAAGTGGACAGTTTGATTTTTGTGTTTGGAGCTAGTTATAAAGAATCAATATTATATCAAGGGGTAACTTTCGTGATAAAGGACTTTAACCACTCTGGCTATTCATCATAAGTCTGTAGCAAGCAGATAGGTCAAAAGAAATTATATTGCACTAAAGAGTGTGTCTTCTTATCTCTCCTATACCAGGGGAATAAGGGACAAGCCGATCGATACAGTAGCTGCTGTATACTTCTTGCAATTATCAATAGCTGATTTCGTCTTTTGGGGCCTGCATCTATTAATACAAACTAATAATAATCGTCTGAGCGTATCTGTAGCCAAGGCAATGAAAGTTTTTATACTTGCCGACACTATTTATATAGCTAGAATTAGTGGACAATGTAACATTGTTTATTTGTATGTGTGTCTGCAGTGTATATATATATATATATATATATATATATTCATCTCACTTGTATTTTTCAAAAGCATACGGATTTTTGCAAAGGGGCCAAGCCCACTAATTTTACATACACGCTGCATTCCTACATGCACTTTATTCCTACATGCACTTCCTGGAGTATATACAGACAGACGTGTTGCAATACAAATACAGGGGTTTAATATATATACCACCTATGCATCTATACATGTGAATGACATCTATGTATGAGCTTTAATGTGTGTTGTCTTGATAATGTCCCCACAACGATGTGTGTTACAAGTGTGCCACAAAGTATTTTAAATTCTTGGTTAAATTATCAGCTGTTAGGTTAAGGAACGGAAGTAGATGGTAATTGGAGCTTGCTACGTGTGAACATAAGCTTTTGTGTATATGAATCAATGTTTATTTAGACCCAAGGGTGTATTAAAGACCCAAGTTTTAAATAAAAGGAAAAGTAACTTAAATGTTTAAGGCAAAAGGTGTAGGCAGAGATGTGCTGTAGACTGGTTCTATGAATCTCGTGGGGGAGCTAGTTGCTTTCCACAAAAATATTGTAATAGAAAAGAAACATCTTTATAATTGACATTTGACATGCTGTTTGGGTTAGGCTGTGGTAGACCAAGCACAGATTTCCCTCTGATGGAAACATTTATCATCATGATTGCTGCAGAGTGGCAGGTGGTGTTATCAATTACCTTTTCTTACCAATAATAATATTAGTATGGTAATATCTTTGCTCACGTGAGAACGAATTACTGGTCAGTTGTTGCAGCTTTAAACAGGAAAAAAAATCGTGCTGGATTTAACCCAGGGTCCTCAAACAAAAGTTGTGGTGCGGAAAGGAGGTGGGAAGACGATTCTTCAGCCTGCCAGAAAGAGTAGGAGATGACAGAAAATAAAGCCCAAATAATTGCATGCCCCTTCGAATAAAGTTGCTGAGCAAAATAATAACCTTAAAAGACGGTAGATGGATTGCACAAAACGTCAAATCCATCTTACCCACACTTTGGTAACTTTGATGGGTTTAAGAACAACAACATTGTATAAAGCATAAGTGTAAACAGAACTACTTATATGCTCTTTGTAGAGTCAATCTTGTAGATAAGCTTTCTGATGGTTTTTATGAACTCCGAATAAAGATAAAAATTAAAGCAAACGTAGGTGTCGCATTAATGCAAAAAATAATGGACTGGTTGGTAAATGACGTTACTAAGCAGGCAGAATAATAATGTGTCGCTTCTGACAATGAAAGCATCATCGCAAAAGAACAAGACAATTAACAAATCAGATTTAATTACGGTGGAAAAAACCCACTTTTGTTTCCCATCACTAGTAAGGTATTTTGGTGGACCCACCAGTCGCGGCGAGAGGGAAGGGGGCGGGCGCGGTTTGAGCCGGAACATGCGTGACTGCCAGCCCCGCAACCGCGCTCCCCGCTCTCCTGCGCGCCCTAACCTGTGTGCGCAGAGATTTACGCGGCTCAGCGATCCCGTCCCATCCCCCATCCCCACCCCCCCAACAGCTGTGGCCGTGTTTTTTCGCGAACGCATCGTTACAATTTTTTTTTTTTCCATCCTCGTCTCAAAAAGATTAATTAAAAGGTCCGCGGAAAAGTTTGCGGTATAATGGGGAGCGAGGAGGAGGAAGGGGCCGGAGGAGACGCGTATCACTTCATAACTTGCCGCTCGCCTCGCGAGCCTGCTACACCGGCAAGGCTTTCCACGCAGGTCGTGTAGAAAGTTTCCCCCGGCGATGTGCACCGTCGCCCGCGGTGCGTCCCGGCGGTGCCTGGGGGAGCCGGGGCTCCGCAGCTCTTCTCCGGCGGGGGGCAGCGGCCGCCCCGCTCCGCGCCGCCTGGCACCCGGCTCCGCAGCCCCCGCGCAGCGCGGCCGGCTCTTGCTCCGGCAGAAAAAGCGGGAAGGCGAGCGGCATAACGGAAAAGAAAACCATAAAATGTATCACCTGTAACCCTAGAATATGTTAATGTCAAGAGATACAAATCTGGTAATTATGTCTTTCTTGCCTGTTGTGTTCTCCATTGTTCATTAAACATTAAAGACGGGATTATTTAATTTTCCATTTAAAGATTCTCTCACGTTCCTCAAAATCGTATTAATTTTCAATCATTTTAATTTTACAAAGGACAAAGTTTTGGGTTTATGACCCTGCCAATGAGCTGCCTTTTTTCCCCCTCACATCGCACTTTTAAAACGTTCCTCTAGAAATCGTCTACTGCTGAGGGAACTACCAGGCACCGAGCAATAGAAAATGCCAAAGTTTTTGGGGGGGTGGGTGGTGATGGGGGGTGGGGAATGTTGCCTCAGCAACAGCAACAAATCTTTTCAAAAGATGACTGGATGAAAATTGACACATTTCAGGTACTACAGCAATTGTAGGGAAAAACGACTGGGCGAAGTGCGTCCTCACTTATTCCTCATTCATTTGGCAAATATCTCAGCCAAAGAGAGTACTAGCTAAGCCTCCTCACCTAAAAAAAAAGTTGGAAAAAGTGTCCCTCTCTGTTTTTGATGGGGAAGCCCTAACTCCAGCTCCTTACTCACGGCTGCGGTGCTGCGGGTTACTTGAACGCCCGCAGATGCTCCGTTTTCACCTGCACTCTGCCTAGAGTGTAACGCAGCACATACACACGTACAATGTGTTGTTCGTGTGAGCCGGGTGCAATAAATCCCTACTTCTGTGGGAAAAACCCCTCGTGCTTAATTAATGGGTTCGTCCCCTCCCACTTCATATTAGAAAATTGCACCATATTTCAACCATCACCATTGTCTCCAGGTATTTTAAACGAAACACTCTTCGTGCGACCAAACTTTCAGCAAGGACGGATGCACGGGAAGAAGATGCACTAGAATTTATAGGCAGTAAACAAGTTCTTTTAATTGTGAAGCGGNAGGGGGGGGGGGGCGGCGCGGCGGGGTTGTGGAAAAAAAAAAAAAAAAAAAAAAAAAAAAAAAAGGCAAAGCCAAAAAACGGTGGAGGGGATCACAGGAGCCGCTGAAGGAGCCCCCCCGCCCCGAAAGCACGCATGCACAGCGTGGAGCCGCGGGACAGGACAGTGCGCACACTGCGGGTCCCTGGGCGGTGCGGCGCCGCGGCGATCGGCGAAGGTGGGGTACATCCTAGCGGCGGCTGGCTGCCATGGGAGCGGGCTGGCCGCACTCCGCGCCCGCCCCGGCCGAGGGGGAGGCGGGCAGGGACGGCCATGGGAAGCGGCAACTTGTGGCGGCGGCCGGGGAGACGGAGCTGCTGCGCGGCGGAGGGGCAGCCCGCCTCCCCGGGGGACGGACGGGGAGGGAGGGACGCGAGTCGGCGGGACGGGGCGGGGGAGGCTCGGCCCGGCTCCCCGGCAACTTGTAATGCGATAAGAGGGGAAAGCGGACGGCGGGGGGAAGGGAAGTCTCTCCCCACCCCCCCTCACTTTTACAAAAAAAGGCGGGGGGGCTGGGAGAAAAGCCGCTGTTGGGAAAGTGCGCGCGGAGAGGGAGGCTCGACGGCGGCGGGGAGCGGATCGGGCTGCGGGGCTGGGGGCAGCCCCGGCGGCAGCCCCGGCAGCGCGGCACGGGAGGTGGAGGAGGAGGAGGAGAGTAGGAGGAGCTGCCGTGTGACCCGCTCCGCTCCCAAACTTGGAAGTTTATCTGCCCGAAATCAAGAGCGGCCGCGGTGCCCGCAGCGCTCTCGGCGCGGAGCGCAGGCAGCGACCGGCGGAGCGGCCGCGCAGGGAGCAGCTGGCGGCGCCGCTGAGAACGAAGCAAGGCAGGGGAGGGGGGATCACCCGGTGACAACAACAACAGCCACCCCCACCCCCCAAAACTGGGAGACGATCCATACTATTTGCTGGAGACCAAGGACTTCTTCATCGGCGCACACGCGAGACCGCTGTCATTAGCTAACAGGACACACGGCTGAGCCGGGGGGGTGGGTGGGAGGAAGGGTGAGGAGTGTCACAAAAAGTCATTACAACCTGAGAGAGAGAGGGAGAAAGAAAAAAACTTCCTACCAATGGACAACAGGAAGTGACCACCACCACCAACGGGGAGTCTCTGCTTGGAGAAAGAAACTGCAAGACAAAGAAGAAGGAAGAAGAGGTGAAAGACAAAACTGCCCAAGGTCTTCTGCGTGTGCGTGCGTGCGCTTTCGAGAGAGGAGAGAACAAAAGTCAGCCGGGAAGGGGAGACAGAAAGAGCGACGGGAAAGGAGACAGGATGGAGGAAGAGCTGAAGAGAAGCATGTGAAGATCAAGGCAAAAGAGAAGTACAACGCAGAAAAAGAAAGCACACCGAAAAGAAAAGAAAAAAGAAAATCCATACACAAAAGTTTCTTTTCCTCCTGGGAAGAAATTACTCATACACACAGAGAAATCAGACGCTTTGCAGATCAGCTTGTGGGGAAAGCGAGACCGAGAGAGCAGAGGACCCAGAGTGATGTGAAGAAAGAAAAGAAAAAAAAAAAAAAAAAAAAAAAAAAAAAAAAAAAAAGCAGAGAGCAGAAAGCAGAGCAAAAGAAACTGAGATATGGTGGAATGAAAACACGACAGACAGCAGAAAAGCGAAGATCATGACCTTTCCCAACAAGTGAACCTTGCACATATGTTGTGTAAAGTGTGTGCAAAACAGATTCCCTCCTGCGTGGTGCGTGTGTGCTTCGCTGCTGCCGCCGCCGCTGCCGCCGCCACCGAGGCGGTCGGTGCCTCTCGCAGGCGGCGCTGCCGGTGCCGGGGAGACGCATCATTTGGCGGAGTGAAGCGGCTAATTGCGGAGCCCCGTCCTTCATTTACATATGCAGCCTGAGTCCGCTGGAGCCGCGCCAATCCGCGCTCGCCCCCAGCACCATTA
>VYZR01039020.1:19962-33111 GCA_013400675.1 Oxylabes madagascariensis | reverse complement strand
TATTCACAATCATAATTACCGAGCCCCATGCGCGCTGCGCGCAGCCGCCCCAGCCCGCCGCCCCGCGCACACCCCGCCGCCCCGCGCACACCCTGCCCGGCTCATCCCCCGCTCGCTCACCCGCTCACCCGCTCACTCACTCACTCACTCCCAGTTTGGCTGGCTGGTTAGCTTTTTTTTTTTTTTTTTTTTNTTGCGTGGGTTTTTTCTTTTTTTTTTTTTTTTTTTTTTCTTTTTTTTTTTCCTCGGGGGTGTTGGTTGCCTTTTCTGTTGTTTGGTTTGTTTTTCAACTCGACTTTTATTTGTGAACAGTTATTTCCAGCCCCCAACCCCCCCTTCCTACGTTCCCAATTCCTTCCCCCCTCCTTGCCACCTCCACGTCGCTGATGCCTCTGCAAAAAGCAGAGTCAAGACGGCTCAGTTAGCAGCATGTCTCGTCGAAAGCAAGCGAAACCCCAGCATCTCAAATCGGACGAAGAGCTGCAAGCAGAGGTAGTTTCAGAGCACGGTAAGAGCTCCCGGTGCCTCTTTCTCCTCTCTCCCTCTCTCTTTTTGTGAGTGTGTTTCGAATGGAGATAGGTGAATTTATGGTGATGGTGAACATGGGAGCGCAATTACTCTGCAGCGGGAGAATGGGAATTAGAGCAGCCGGGGGAAGAGACGGCGGAACTGAGAAGTTCGCAGTTTAGCCAAGTTTCTGCAGCCCACCCCCTGCCTAACCAGCCCTCCCAGCAGCAACCTCCCGGCCTCCCCAGCGCTTTGATCGCGGCTGGGCTCGGCGGCGGGTCTCGGCCCTCCCTCCCCACTCACTCGGGCTGGAGCAGCTGCAGGAACGGGCGCCCCGGAGCAGCGCCTGCCTCCTCCTCCTCCTCTCCGCTGCGCTCCTTCTCTCTGTGTTAGTGGGTACCCCCTTTTTCGCCCTCCTGCTCCCTCCCGGCGGAGGCTCGGAGCGGACAGAGGCCATGTTCCCCTCGCCTCACCGGCGGCAGGAAAGTTGGGGCGGCCGGGGCCAGGGTGCCCTGTCCGGGGCCGAGGGAGGTCCCGCGGGCCGTGGGCTGCCGCGCCCCGGGGCAGCCCCACGGCGGCCGCTGCCGGGGGATGCCCCCGTGGCCCCGGGTCGCCCGCGCAGGCCGGGAGGGCTGCCCCGGCCGTTCCCCCCGTTCGCCCCGGGGGACAGCGGGGGGACCGTGGTCGGAGCGGGCAGGGCCGTTCGGGTACACGGGGCCAGCGGAGTTGGTTTCGTTATTTTCGAGAGAATTTAACAGAAGATTTTAGCCTTTCCCCCCGCGCTGCCTTACCCCCGTCGCCTCCTGGCTCTGCTGCGATTGTAATTATCATCAGTGGTAGGTGACACGGAGTGCCACCACCGCCACCAGCCCCTGTCTCGCCGGCTGTAGGCAGTGGGGAAGGGTTATTTTCTCGCCCATCCGCCATTCCTCGCTTCCTCCCCACACGCAGGCACACACACAGTTGGTTTTATGCATCTGGGCTGCCAGGCTGCTAGTGAACAAGTGTCCAAAGCTGGAGAGATTTGGACTGTAATCCTGCTCTCTTTCCACTTTGCTCTAATTTTCTTTTCGGGAATAGGACTGCAGGGTTTTCTTCTTCCTTCTTCCTTTCTTCTTATTTTTTTCATTTTTTTTTTAATTAGTTTTAATTTCCTTAGTAGTCACTGGCACTGCAGCATGTAAAAGCACACCGCAGCCCATGCTCTCTTCTCCTGGACTAAGTTGAGAGCTTCCACTTAAAAGTTTTTCTTTTCCTCTTTCCATAGAGCCCACTGCTTTCTTAGTTTCTCTCATAACCAAGCAGGATCCCCAATGTTTTCGGCTTTAGGTGTAGGCCCCTTGCTCCACTATATTATCTCCTCTCTCTCTCTTTCTCTCTCTCTCTCCCTTCGAAAAGGAAAACAAAAAGTCCTTCTCCTGCTTTAAAACTATAATTATTCTTAAGTTGCATCTGTGAGGAGAGAAAGGCAGCAAAGTTGAAGCCTAAGGAGGATTTTGACTATTGTATCTGAACTTTACAGCCCTGAAGCTTAAGGCAGCATGAATCCACTTCATCAGGTTAAAACATCTGTCAGACTGGCAAATTGTTAAGCCTCCTGCTCCTTCCCAGGGTGTTTGGGGAGGCAGACAGCAAGTCCCACACTGTCCAGAGCTGCTAAGGGGGCTCCTGCTACTGCTCCAGGAAAACCCACTGGGTATTGACAATAACAGGCACACAGAGGAATGCTTCCTTCTGTCACAATGGAGGAGGAAAGTGTAGTGCATTTTCGAATTTTATTTTTCCTTAGGAAACTGTGGTCATGTAAAATAAATTAATAGAGACAAGCAGATAAGAATTAGCATTTTATTATGAAAGCAAGATTTGTTGAGCCCATCTCTGTTGGGTTGGGCTCTAGCTCTAAGAATTTATCATTAGCATTATAAACTTTTACATGCTCTGAATCCATTTCAATACAGGAAAATAAAACCCCACTACTTCATTATGACACTCCTGGTAAGTTAATAAATTGAAAAAAAATTGTTAAAGTAGGTTTTTGTTTTGTTTTGTGAATCTTATCTATGTAGCCATGTCACCCGAGATTAGAACAAGAGATATGCTAAAAAGAAACGCTTGCATATGGTGAGTAGATTAAGGACAAAGAATCTTTTTGTCATGGAAATGTTTTTTTTTTTTTCTTCTTTTTTTCCCTTTTTGGGGGGGTTTTGTTTTGTTTACTTCATCACATAGAATTTCTCACACTTGGTTTGTTTTGTATTGCCCTCAATGACTACATGATCAAATGAATGGATTTATTTCTGCCGAATGAGAAAGACAGTCTTTCCATCAAAAGGACTACATTGCATCCCAGTGAGGAATTTTAAAGCATTATTATTGTGGTCCCTGAATAGCACAAAATCGGCTTTCACAGCAGCCCAAAAATGCAACAATGTAAAAATACTTTTCAGCCTTAGAAGGCTGTTTTCAAAATGTGCTATGTTTCCTTTTATTAAAACACATTTTAATTAATAGATTGAAACCCTTCCTAGTTAACAATTAACAAGCTAAAGTTGGGTTTGCACTTTCATTTGAGAAATGTGAGCAAGGTGGAGACAGGCTACAGGAGCAGAGGGCTATCTAGTGCACATTAGTGTAATGTAAATCATTTACACGTTATATTAGGAAGCCTAACGATTGCCATACTTGGATGTAGTTTTATAGGCCAGATATAATGAGAGCTCCAAGTCTCATGAATTAAAACACTTCTTGTCAAGTCAGTGTTCTTGGTTTCTGTTCACAGCTGTGATCAAGATATTGCTACAGTTCCTGAGTATATTTTGCAACAGGCCAAAAATAGTTCGCTCAGCACAAGAATATTTGTCATTTTAAGAAAACAAACTGTTTAAGCAGTGTTATTTCATATGTGTAGCCTTTTCACTCATTCTGCTCCTTGTCTCCAAAGGACTTAACACAAGACTAAGCAAATGAAGCTTATTATTTATTTAATGAAATCATGTTTACTATCACCTCAAAATAGATTTTATAAAATTAAGCATTTAAAAATTAATGTCCCATAAATGTAATCCTCACAGTGAAGGGACATTCATAGCCACAAAGAGAAACCTGGAAGTTTGGGGTGAAGGATGGAAGACAAACATTAGGCCAGGTTTTAAGTTGACTGGTCACAGCAGGACTTTCATGCTAACATTATCACAAAAGTTTTAGAAACTAAACAAATAATTTTATAGCCAGCTTGGGCTACAGCATAACACAGCTGCATTCAAACAGGACATTGTCATGGTGGTGAGAAACTGTTGGAAATCTGAAGATAATTAGTATTTCATCAACTACAGATATACACTCAATATCGTTTGAAATTAAGCGTCAAAAATGAAATGCTAAAAAAATACATTTTTAAATAATTTTGAGAAGAAATATTAACAAACAGCTGATGATTATATATTTCTTAAATAATTGCAGTTTAAAAGAGTGAACAAAAGTAGGTATTAAAAACCTCACAATTTGAGGTTGCTAAATGAGAAGATCTGCTGGAAATCGTTTAAAAACAGCAGCAGCAGGACTCAGATGACTGCCTGTAGAATACAATAATCTCAGTTTCTCAGTAAATGTAATGCATTGTAATAGCTGGAATTACATTTCTAATGCACTTGCCTAATTCAACAGATTACAAATGAATCAGAATTGTAGAGACAATAAACATGCTTCAACTCCAATTAATTTTAAAATTAAACCACGGACATAACATTTGTATTTTTAAGGTAGGGATAGTAGATAGTTTTGTTTGTTTGTGGGAGTTTTGTTTGAGTTTTTTTATTTTGGTTGGTGTTTGTTTTGGTTTTGGTGGGGTTTTTTGAGTGCTGAAAAGTGATTCTTAGAGTGTGCAAGTGAGGTTCTGGTAAGATTGATGATAAATGGTGCTTTGGACTTCTTCATGTGAAGTTTCTGGCAAAGATGTATTCAGCCTGTGGTGGAAGGGATACCTTGTAGTGAACTGTGTAAAGAGAGTTTTCTAATATGCCTTTTGCAGTCATTTTTTAAAATATTGGACCTCTTTTTTCTCCCACTCTTCAATACATACAACATAGTCTAAACTAATTGATTTGTTTCATCTTGGTAAAGTGGGATTGGGCTGTGCAGTTGTGGGCAGTTTGGTGTCTGCACTTAGTATTCTCCTGGAGTATGTACACAGACACAGGCTCAGCTACAGCAAAGACACAGTTCAGTATGTAGCAGCCAGCCTCATGCAAGTGTGGTCCCTCCATCTGCGTACAGGGAGGGTTAAAACACATTTTGGGGGGACATTCCTCCGTATGAAATTGAGGTTATTCTCTATTGCTTAGACACTGTTGCATTTCAAACTTGAGAAGTCACAAGCAGCTGTCAGTAAACATAAAACTTAGGTGATTTTTGCAAATGTTTGTTCTGGTAAGAGTAAGAGAAGGCTTTTTGTTTTGAAAAATAAAGGCCAAATTAGTATCGCTATAAATTGTTCCTTTGATTAGAAATGGTAATTGGAACTTTTATATAAATACTTTTGCCGTTACAGTAGAGACTTCACATTCAAACTATGTAACATCTGTGTTTGTATAATATTAAAAATACTCTGCACTGAATTGTGTTAGCAATATAAAAATATTTGGAATAATAAGGAAACTACAACGATCAGCCAGTTTGCTGATATATGCATAACAATGAAAGTAGACAAAACTGGGTCAGATTTTATCTGGTGATGCTGGTCTTGAAGTATTACCATCTCCTGAGGTAGACATTAAGGCACTTTTTTCAGAGTGAGAGGGAGGAAATTTTGGAAGGTGTTTGCTTAAATTCTGCGTAATTAACTTATTAATGTGCATACATTTAGCTGTTGAAAATTACTTTTCCTTGCCTAAGACAGAGGAAAAGCTACAATTAAAAAATACATGTGGCATCAGAAAAAGAGTAAAAATAAACTAATTAATAAAGAGTATTAGTGCCATCTGAAAAATAGGCTGAGTCCTGGGAAGATTTTCCTGATATCTCTCCTTCGTTTGATTTGTTGTCTGCCAAACGTAGACCAGCATATCTGTCGACTATCCAGCAGCCAGGGCATGAGTCAATCACTTTTGCTGATAATAAACCAGGTCAGCCATGACATTAAAATAGTTAAGTACTGACACAGTTTCTGCAATAAAGCATATAAAAATAATTTATTTTATTATATTGTATTTGTAAAATGAGAGTAATTATCTACCTTTTTTTGTTCCAGGGGAAGCACTAGTAAATCTAGTTCTAGCAGTACATTCATATTGAATTTTGTATATCAATGTTAATCCTACTTGCTTTGCACTCTTAAAATTTCCCACTAAGTGTAGTGAAGGTTCTCCATTAATTCAAAAACGGGAATTTGGGCCAAAATGTACTTTTATGAGCTGCTCAGTTATAGCGCTGTTAGACCAAGAGAACATTTCTTCTAATCAAGAAAATACCCTTCATAACCATGAAAGCCAGAAAGATAGGTGTTTGTAAGCACAATAGAAAACCATAAAGCGACGCATTTAAAAAAATCCGTTTCTTTTGAGCTGAAAAGTGAAAATATAGAGTATGAAAGAGAGGGGGCTTTACTATTTCCTTGCTATATTTAGGGTGCAAAAAGTGAGCATACTTGAACTATATTTATTATTCTAGTGTAAGCTACATCTTTACAAAAAGCCCTTCTGAAATTCTTTCTGCCACTTTCTAACACTGGCGTGTGTGGTGCCTTCCTCCTCCTGCATCCCCAGCTTCCCCACTCCCCCCCAAAAAATCTGAAAGCTATCACTGGTTGCAAAAGAAACACGGGAAACCTTTCCAGGCTCTGGAGGCAGGGAGGGAGGCACACCGGAGCGCTCGGGCTGCCGCTGAGCCGCCGCCGGGCCGGGCGCGGGGCGCAGGTGGGCGCTGCGCTGCCGGGTGGCGCCGCGGGAGCTCCGCCGGGGAACGCCGGCCAGAAGGTGGGATCGCGGAGTGCCAGAAAGCTTCCCCAGGTCTCCTCTCCCTGAGGGTGGGTAGTTAGAAGTGCTTTGACAAGGCTTGCTGATTTAACCTTTGCCTGCTTTGCCCTGCCAGGGGTGGCCACTAGATGTCAAGCTCATAATACAATTAGTACATCTGTGCAGTTGACCTTGGCAGCACGGCTTACCACTGTTCCGTTAAGTGTTAACACTGAATTTGAGTGTTAACTAGAGATCCCTCGGAGTTTGCTACATGCTGTACAGCTTATCAAATGCCCATCTAGTTCAGCACAAGGGTTTACAGTCCTTAAAGTAGGAAAAAGGTTTCGTTTTGTGAAACCCAGCATCCTGAGCTGCTTAATTAACCCTGCAGGTGCTGCCGTATTTTTATTCCAGATAATCAAAATCGACTCGTCATTCAGCGTTTCAGGAGACTCCTTCTCCTGGTGCCATTTGATAGCTTTCATTTATGAATTTGTTCATACACTAATGTCCCCAAAGCTGTAAATGATGAAAGCTAAAGGATTTGTCTAGATCGTTTTGGCTTTGCTATCCTTGGCAATACTGCAGGGAAAAAACGGTGAAAGACCAAAACGACAGAGCTGCACAACTGGCATTGAACCGCTTCAGGTTTGCTCTTTCAAGCACTCCTAGTTGTGAGTAATTTTACTCCAAGGAGCTCAGAACTTCTAAATTCAGTTTTGAGATGCTTAGGAGATGCAAGATTTGGTCCTCACATTGGCTCCTTGTCTTGCAAACCTCCAAAATCAAATTTGTCCTCCTTTCTATGTTTGTTCGGAAAGTGATTGGCTTCATTAATTCATGCTGGGTGTTAAGAGTTGTGTAGTTTAAGATGTATTTATTTGTGCACTTTTCAAGGAAAGCAATGCAGAATCTCTGTGGTTCTCCCTCTTTCTTCTAGTTTATTTGTTTTGGTTTGGTTTTTCAATTTTTTTTTTTCAAATCAGCTGAGTTGGAAGCATTCACCTCGATTTATTTTTTAGACTTCCAAATAAAACTCGATGCAGATGCATTCCAAATAAACTTAGTTCCTATGGACACCCGCATTATTTGTACACAGATTCTGCCCAACCTGAAATTATTGTACCTTGGCCGTAACAGCCAACGGAGTACCTGTTTATATGATTTTGAAAAACATAGCACAGATCTTATTTAATATGATATCTTGCACAGATACTACAAACAATTTGTGAAGCTTGCATCTGTTCCACATCTGCGTCCCCAGAGAAAGGCGCCAGTGTTTTGATATAGTGAAGTGCTTCACTGCACAGATTAGAAACTGCAAATGTTTTAACCAGAGTACAGTTAGTGCCCGTGCCACAGGTGGCTGTTACTTAACAAATTCTGAGATTCAGGCTACTGAATAGATCAAACCGAGTGTGCCAGGTCAGCGCAGGGTTTTGCATAGCAAGAGTGCCCTCCACTGTTCAAATCCATACTAACAGCTTTTGTGGGCTGAGAAAAACGACCGAAAATTTTTCTTTTGAGTCTGGAATTTCTTCTACATTGTTAAACACAGTAGGGGTCTCTATTTGTCTCCTCCTGTTTCACAGCTGGGGCTCAGTATGTGATAATTCATCTTTCTTTATGGGATTCAAAGCTATCATAAAGAGTTAAAAAGAATTAATTTGCAAGAAAATAAACGTGTTCTAACAATTTAAGAAAACTTTCTTTAACAGCTCCGTCAATTGTAAGAGATGATAGAGCTAAGGAAAAAGTAGTACTGTTCTTCTCCAGGATCAATATGTTGCTACAAGCTACTGTTTCCAAATTAACATGATTTTAAAACAAATTTATGGGGTTTTTTTAGTATATGTTATTACTTTATGTAATCCATACTTGGGAGAAAATAAGTATTCTGAAGTTAGGAGTAGTAAATAATTGTCCTGTATCAGTGCACTAGGCTCAGAGTTTTGTCTATAATAACGCTTGTTTAAATATACAAAATGCTGTGAGCTGCACTTTGAAATGATTATTGGATTTGCACGTGAGAGCATTTTATACGTCTGTCTTCATAGTTAGCAGACAGTCTAGCTTTAGCTTGTGCTAACATATGCATTTTTTTCTGAAACTTCTTCACAGTTTCTACACTGCTTCTCAGTGTTTTTATCTTCCTGAAAGAAATTACTACATTTAGAAAATATTAATTAACTCTCAATTACAGAGCTCTGAATGTAGAAAAAAATATTAATTCATACAACACTCTTTCATGCTTTTATTTGTATTATTGTGTACCATCTAAAAAGAAGCTTCAGAAAATATTTTATTCCCACATTTCTTAGATTCCTGTACAAGGCAGTTTTGTATGAATGCTTCAGGAAGGTATCAACAATTTAAAATATGTGCAAGCCTGAGGAAACGCTGATTCTCTTACTTGATTTTACCCAAGTGTCCTATGAATCATACATAATTTGAGGATTCCATGACACAGAGTAACAGAAAAAAAAAATAATCAGAGATCAGTTTGTTGTAACAATCCCTATTTAATATAATTGAAAAGGCTCTTTACAGGTAATTTACTTGTGTGGAACCAGAACTGATTTAAGACAGGACAAAATGAAAAGATTCTGGAGCAAAAATTAAGAACCTTATTTGTTTGGGACTTTTTCCAGACTGAAAGCAGTTTGTCCCAAGAAAGGGGGCATTTAATAAGCAGCATACGTTTTAAGAATTAACCTGACTAGCACATGATGCTTAATTTCAGTCTGTTTCACAAAAGTGGATAGCAATATTTTTGAAGCACCCATTCGTTATATTTTCCTTTCACATCATGCAAGAAGCTTTCCTCTCACAAAGGGGAAAGATCTGTGCCGGCAATAAAAATTCAGAACTAGTAAAGCCAGATTTACAAATCCTCTGTGTGCGTAATCAGAAAGCAAAATTTTTTCTCGACTCTGCACATTTTCCAGTGGTGACTAAAGGACCTATGGCACCCTTTGAGCTGTGTCCCTTCCCCTTGGGCACTGAGGAAGCAGGCCAAGCCCATCCTCCTTGCTCCTGCCTGAAAAGTGTTTGGTGGGTACACTTAGCGGCACAGAGCAAAGCCTCCTGGCATCAACCCCTTGTATCCCCCTCTCTGAGTCACCAGAGCACCTGAATGGCTTCAGGTATCACCTCCCCAAAGTGCCTTTCTCAAAATGCCTTCGTTTGAATTTCAGTGGGCTAATTTTAGGGCCAGACCTCGGTAGTGCAAAGTGCTAGCCCTGCTGGAGCCACCGTGGCTCAGTGGGCTGGTACCTGCTCAGGAGCTAGCCTCCGGTACCATCTGAGAGATGCTGCCTGAGATTTTTCACCTGTTCTCATAGAGGAAGCTTGATGTGCTGCAATTCATCTTGCATCCCGTAGCAGCTTCAGATTAGTCTGTTAGCTGTTAGACTGCTAATGGGAAAAAGAAAATAACTGAGAGATTATTAGTGGCTGAGATCCTGACTGCTTGACGAAACTCCCATTCAACACCTTTTGTGTAACTAAGAACTGCAAAATTCAACCCATGTCAGTAAGATTAAGCAAGTGTTCGTTTAATCCCGCCAAAGTCCTTGAAAATTTTTACTGTATCATATCCTCACTGAAATAAAAAAATTGTTGTTTCTCTTCAGGAAAATTTAAAGGAAAAAGATTAAGTTCTTCACTACCTAATGGATTCAATCACTTTGTAATACATCAGAAAATGAAAACAAGTTATAAAGCATAAATAAACATGGAAAAACTCTGTTTTTCTGCAATAAACATATTCTGTGATTAAAAAAACATTAATTTGTGGCTTAATATTTCAGCATTTAACGTTTTTAATATTCTGAATTAATGATTAAATTTTGGTATAGATTTCTGCCATTCATAAAGTGATTGAGTTTTAACAAAGAATCAAAACCAGCCTTTTATGTAGAGCGCTTTTAAGCTTTACTCTCTGCTGAATTCAGTGAGGACTTACACTTCAAAAGCAACAACAAATGCAGGTCCTTACTGCTTTCATATCAGTAAGTACTACTGAAAGGGATGTTAGAAATTCCATTTGTGAAATACGGAGGCAATGTCCATTTGTCCAGTACAGGTATATATTGCAAAATATTTATCGGTTGTTATTTTTAATCTTTCTTGTTTTACACTTGGAAGTGCTTGTTTGCATGGCTAGTTTGTACTCTTTCAATCCTATTAAATTCAGCCCCGTTTCAGATGTGAATAAAGGCTACCCATTTGAGTAGAACTTGTTGGATTGAGACCACAGGTTGTCATTCTGTGAAGAATCTTAGTAGTCTCAGCGTGCTGTGTAGGATAGTACCATCACCCGTGGCAAAGCAGCATTTACTTTCATGCCATTTGTGTCACCTGCTTGCCTGCCTATCCAAGGAAGTGAATCTTTGAGAGAGATGTTTGATTTTTTTTTTTTTTTTAAGCCAGAGTAATTTATCCTAAATGGAAAGTACTGTGGTGAGATTAGTAGTATATCTAGTTTGAGGCTGAACTGGGGGGAAGAAAACCCCTAGCAACTCCTTGGCATTATTTGAAATATTTTTCTAAAGGAGTCCTTCACCATTTCAAGGCAGATAGATGATGAGGTGAATGAACTTGGATCAGTCATTTAAAAAGTATTCTCACTATTTGCAAAACAGAGCTGTAGGTCCCCACTTAGTACAGGCAGGAGCCTGGTCCCCCTGAAACAGCACAAAACTAGCCTTTTATTTCATTGAGAGCAGAGCAGAGCACTGATTACCCAAGAAATAACTATACTTCTGCATTCCTCATGTACTTTTTCACAAATTATATTTCAAATCCAAACTGCTGTTTCTTTGAGTTTGAGAACAAGTACATTAGCCTGCTTATTATTTTGAAATGCAGAACAGGCCCACATTGATGCCTTCTGGCAGTGAGCACCAGTAGTTAAGGTTGCTTTGGAAAGCTTACATGTTATACGTACTAGCTTTGATACATGGACATCATGAGACTGTCTTCCAACGCATAAAATAATACCTGTTATGGTTGTAAATGTTCACATTTGGGCTTAGTGATTACTATACAGTGTCTGAAATAATTAGCTTGCTGGTGTTTGATCAGCTCATTCTAGATCAGAGGACAGCCATATTTGAATGGCTATATTGCCTGAATCCATCACTAATTACTGAAACCTTTGTGTGAGGTTTGTTTAGAGAAAGCTCTCCTTAAACAAAAGAATACCGATATATAGATAAAAGCTGGAAGGGGGGGTGCACAGTTAGCAGCTTCTTTAAGAATCAATCCTCCTTTGCAATCACTTAGTAGCGGTATTGGAAGTAGTAGTTGTAATAATAATCATCATCATCATAATCATAACAACAACAACACACGACTGTTACCCAGCCTGCCAGTGTTTGGAAATAAGCACTGGAAAATGTTCCCAGTGAAAGCCTTTGGAGAAACGACGTCTCTCTGTGCGTGGTCAGTACTACCAACCAGGGCACTCCGTAGATTCTGAGCAAGGACCAGAGAATCTGTCTCCCCGACTTTTAAAATGTAAATCTGTAATGTAAATAAGGATTTGTTTGAGTTGTCTTAGTTCAGAAAGACTCTGGAGAGAGGCAAGCGTGTTGGGTGTTGAATGCTTCGCTGGTCTGTACTCTGCATGCTTTCACTTTGTGAGAGCTGGAGCACACACTAAAAATGTGGTTTGCATGCCTGCTTTTTTTATCACTTAACTCACGTTGGGAGGCCTTGGGCTTTTCAACATATGCTTTAGGATACCTGCTGCCAGTATGAGCTTTTTCTGTGGTGAATCATGTTTTCCTCTGTGATATTTTTGTAACACAAAGTGATAGCTTTTACAGAAGCATTTACCATAAGGATTAGTCTAGTATTGTCTAGCAATAGCTGTGTATTATCGATCTTAACCCAAACAGTGTAACAGGTTCAGCACTTCGTGCAGAAATCTTAAATAGTTCTTGACTGTTTTGAATTCCATTTTATTCCCCCCTCCCAAAAGGAAAAAATAAAAAAAAAAAAGAAGAGGAAAAAACAGTAGTATTAAAAGAAGTGTTTATATTAACTCGTAAATACAGTAGAATTTTGAAATTCGAAAATTTTTCATTCAGCTGTAATTTCTTAATAGAAAATGCATGCCTGTTACTTAGTGGCATATATCGCTCGATATATGAATGTACAAGTATGTAGTGAATTTAGTGTCATCTTTAAATTTTTTGAAAGGTATAGTTTTGGAAGGTACAGGAAAGCAATATCTTTGAGAGGTTCTCGAAAGCTAGAAAACAGTATTCAGGGCACAGATTTATCACCTTTATCAGACAAAACTCCCTGCTGAAATCTGTAGGGAGTTTTAGCTGAGCAAAGACTGAAAGAACTGACAGGCAATTTTGTCAAAAGTGATTTTATAGTTAATGTTCTGTAAAAACCTCTTTTTTAAAACAACTGGAACATCTCAAGATTGCACTTTCCTTATATTTTCCACTGCTACCTTTTTTTTTTTTTTGTAACTGTTTCTGTTGAAATTATAAGTCCTGAATTTCTTGGCAATCTTTTTATTTTTTTAGGCATTCTCTAACAGTTCCAGGTATATTCATAGCCGCATGAAGCTTTGTTCATACTAAGCATGGGGTATGGAGGGTGTTGGCCCAATCCTGCCTCTACCAAAGTCAATGGAAGTGTTGCTACTCATTTTAGTAGAAACAGT
>VYZR01039020.1:12462-17462 GCA_013400675.1 Oxylabes madagascariensis | reverse complement strand
GGGTGACGGCTGTGGCCATCCCCATGATTCTGGAGCAGCTCATGGCCCTACAGCAGCAGCAGATTCACCAGCTCCAGCTGATCGAGCAGATCCGCAGTCAGGTGGCCATGATGAACCGCCAACCCCTGCGACCATCCCTCAACCAGATCGTGGCTGCCCAGGGTGGTCCCGGGCAGGCCTCCAACCAGCTGCAGGGGTTTGCCGCCAGCGCTGCCGTCCAGCTTACTGCAGTCATTCCTTCGGCCATTGTGGGGCAGGCTGCCAGCGGTCAGCCCACTGCATTTGACGGCTCTCAGCACATCTCGAGACCTACATCTGGAGCAAGTACACCCAATATATCCAGCAGTGGCTCTACGGCCCTGCCTGAATCAGGTGTACCTTCCTCCTCGAACACGATTACGTCCATAACTCCCGTTTCTGTGTCAAATGCTCCTAACAGTGCTTCGCAGCCCCAGAATGCTTCGACTCCACCTTCAATAGCACATGGAAGCCTCACCTCAGTATCCAGCCTGCCAAACCCACTTCTACCTCAGACTTCATCAAATAGCGTGATCTTCCCCAATCCGCTGGTTAGCATTGCCGCAACTGCTAACGCGCTCGATCCTTTGTCCGCCCTTATGAAGCACCGCAAAGGAAAGCCACCAAATGTGTCAGTGTTTGAACCCAAGTCAAGCTCTGAGGATCCCTTTTTTAAACATAAATGCCGATTTTGTGCCAAGGTCTTTGGAAGTGACAGTGCTTTACAAATTCACCTCCGCTCGCATACAGGCGAAAGACCTTTTAAGTGTAACATATGTGGAAACCGCTTTTCCACAAAGGGCAACCTGAAAGTTCATTTTCAGAGGCATAAAGAGAAATACCCTCATATTCAGATGAACCCTTATCCTGTTCCAGAATACCTCGATAACGTGCCCACCTGCTCTGGAATCCCATATGGGATGTCACTGCCCCCCGAAAAGCCGGTCACAACGTGGTTAGACAGTAAACCTGTTTTACCCACAGTCCCGACTTCCATCGGGCTCCAGCTGCCCCCCACTATAGCCGGTGTGAACAGTTACGGAGACTCTCCAAGTATCACTCCTATAAGCAGGTCACCCCAGAGGCCTTCCCCTGCCTCCAGTGAATGCACTTCTCTATCCCCAAGTCTCAACACTTCTGAGTCAGGCGTTCCGGCATCTGCTGAATCCCCGCAGCCCGTTCAAAGTGGCTCATCTCTGACCAAGACAGAACCTGTCACTCTGCCTTCCACGAGCACACGGCTCGGGGACCTTTCTGCAGGCGGGCAAGTTTCTGCAGCTTCCACATCTTCAATTCCTGCAGTGGTTACAGACAACAGTGTTGCAACAAGCCTCCCAAACCCTGTGCTTCCAGCAGTGTCTGAACAATTTAAGGCAAAGTTTCCATTTGGTGGTCTGCTAGACTCTATGCAAACATCAGAAACCTCAAAACTACAACAGCTAGTGGAGAACATTGATAAGAAGATGACAGATCCAAATCAATGCGTAATTTGTCACCGCGTGCTTAGTTGTCAGAGCGCTCTCAAGATGCATTACAGAACACACACAGGAGAAAGACCATTTAAATGCAAAATTTGTGGACGTGCCTTTACTACAAAAGGCAATCTAAAAACACATTTTGGAGTTCATCGAGCAAAGCCACCACTTAGAGTACAGCACTCGTGTCCTATTTGTCAGAAGAAATTTACAAACGCGGTCGTTCTTCAGCAGCACATTCGTATGCATATGGGTGGGCAAATTCCAAACACGCCACTACCAGAGGGCTTCCAGGATGCCATGGACTCAGAGCTTTCCTATGACGAGAAGAATGTTGACACACTGAGCAACTTCGATGATGACATTGATGAAAATTCTATGGAAGAGGACCCGGAACTAAAGGACACAGCAAGTGATTCATCCAAACCCCTTATCTCTTACTCTGGGTCATGTCCTTCTTCACCACCTTCTGTGATCTCCAGTATTGCTGCTTTGGAGAATCAAATGAAAATGATTGATTCTGTCATGAACTCTCAGCAGCTGCCCAGTTTAAAATCCATAGAAAATGGATCAGGGGAAAGTGACCATTTGAGCAATGACTCCTCATCAGCCGTTGGTGATCTTGAAAGCCAGAGTGCAGGCAGCCCTGCAATGTCAGAGTCTTCTTCCTCCATGCAAGCTTTGTCTCCTGTGAATAGCAATAGTGAAAGTTTCAGATCAAAGTCCCCCGGTCTCAGTAACCAGGAAGAGCCACAAGAAATACAATTAAAGACAGAAAAACCGGACAGTCCGCCACCCACAACTGAAAATGGAGGCGCATTAGATCTGACATCCACCAACCCGGGAAGACCAGTCATCAAAGAGGAGGCCCCTTTTAGTCTGCTGTTCCTGAACAGAGAACGTGGTAAGTTTAAAAGTACTGTTTGTAATATCTGTGGCAAGCCTTTTGCTTGTAAGAGTGCATTGGAAATTCACTACCGCAGCCATACTAAAGAACGTCCATTTGTTTGTACAGTCTGCAGTCGTGGGTGTTCCACTATGGGTAATTTAAAACAGCACTTACTGACGCACAAATTAAAAGAGCTACCTTCTCAGTTATTTGAACCCAACTTTACTCTAGGTCCCAGCCAAAGTACTCCTAGCCTGGTCACCAGTACAGCACCTACCATGATCAAAATGGAAGTGAATGGTCACAGCAAGCCGATCTCTTTGGGTGAGGTTCCCTCGCTTCCAGCTGGAATCCAGGTTCCTGCTGCACCACAGACAGTGATGAGTCCGGGGATCACCCCTATGCTGGCACCCCCCCCTCGCCGCACTCCCAAGCAGCACAACTGTCAGTCGTGCGGGAAGACCTTCTCCTCAGCAAGCGCACTGCAGATACACGAGCGCACCCATACTGGTGAAAAACCGTTTGGTTGCACAATCTGTGGTAGAGCTTTTACCACAAAGGGGAATCTTAAGGTAAGAGGCCACATAAAACTGTAAAGGCTTGGGGAGGGGGGCGTTAAAGAGCGCTGCTCTTGAACTCAGCAGATTTTAGCGCTATGCATTTGTCCCAAAGACAGGTGAGAAGGGAGCTTCAAGGAAATGCTTGCTGTACGGTGGCAGCCATTACACTTCCACTGTGTGGAAGATAAGGACTGGAAAGTGGCTGTGCAATGATGAGAACTTTAAAACTGGTTCCAGGTGTACACGCAGGCATGATGTAGTTCTGACAGATGTGATGGCACACCCAGTCAGCTGATGGACATGTTCTGAGAGTTCTTATGGACCACCAATTCAAAGTAACCTTGCTATAAACCAGAAACATGGAGCTTGCTCAGGTCCTTGGGTGCCTCCCCAGTTTCTATTTTCTATTCCACTTTGCAGCCATTGCAGAGTAGAAAGCTGTTCCTCACAGATTTACAATGGGTTACTGCAGGACTGATGGCTCCTATTCCTGCGTTTGGCTAACCATCGGGACGCAGCCTGGGGAAGACATTTTAAATGTCCTTTCTAAAAATACTAAATTTAGCAAATTAATCAGTGCTTCTGACATGAGATAAAACCTAAAAACAGACAGGATGAAAAAAGGAAAAGGGAAAAACCACCCATCTCCTAGTATGAGTAATGCCCTCGGTAATCTTCAGCATGTGAGGACTTCCAGCTTGCATGTGAAACTGTCTAACCCAAGAGGGTATGTACCCTTTAGTCTTGCAGTGCTGTTTGTTTTCACTGAGAGGAAGCAAATGCACAATAAAAAGCTACTATGGAACAGGGCTTTCATTGTGTGGGCTGACTGGACCTTAGAACTGTGTCTTTACTGGAATAATTTTTTTTTCAATGCAAATTAAAAGGTTTTTTTAAAAAAAAAAGCAAGGACTACTGTAAGTAACAGCATTTCAGGCTAGACACCTCACCAGAGTGTGCTAACTTGAGGGTGCTTCTTATCCCTGTTCACTCTGCAGGTTCACATGGGGACTCACATGTGGAATAATGCCCCTGCACGCCGTGGCCGACGCCTCTCCGTGGAAAACCCCATGGCTTTGCTTGGTGGTGATGCTCTCAAGTTCTCCGAGATGTTCCAGAAGGATTTGGCAGCTCGGGCCATGAATGTTGACCCCAATTTTTGGAACCAATATGCTGCAGCTATCACTAACGGACTTGCTATGAAGAACAATGAGATTTCTGTCATACAGAACGGAGGCATTCCTCAGCTCCCAGTAAGTCTAGGCGGAGGCGCCATCCCGCCTCTAAGTAACCTTACTGGTGGCATGGACAAAGCTCGCACGGGCAGCAGCCCTCCCATTGTCAGTCTGGATAAAGCAAGTTCTGAAACGGGAGCCAGTCGTCCATTCACCAGATTTATTGAGGATAATAAAGAGATTGGCATAAATTAAAAGCATTCATTCCGAATAACTGTTGGACCTCTACTCGACACAACACTTGTCCTGTTCCATGTACAGCTTTTGAAGCTAAGCATTAGTTTCCTGACCTAAATGCATAGGTTCCCTTTAAAGTTTTATCCATAGCAGAAATACATAACTTTGTGGCTGCTGAAAAGTTGTCTTGCAAGATCTGCATGGTACTTCTTTCAACAGTGAGTTTGACTGTTACTGAGAACTTTGAAACCTTTTAATTTAACAGAAAACAAACAAACAAACCAGTCATGGAATAACTTCATTAGAAACAGAAAGAGGCTAGTCTACATTCACTTTGCTTCTTACAAAACTTGCTATCACCTGAGGAAGGGGGGCTTCATTATGGCATTCTATCACATTTATTTGCTGGTTTTGTTCAAATTAGTTAGCAACTTGGACTATATTTTAGGAATCTTAATCTTAAATAAGTGATTTAGTATCCCAATGCTGTGTATTATTACAGTATCCTTGTCTGTAGTATTTATAATGTTAAGATTATGCGGGTAACAGACAATATACTAGCCCCAAACTTAAATGAAGCTTTTGTACTGCAAAATACATCTGGCTATGTGATTTTTCTTTTTTCTTTTTCCTTTTTTTTTTTTTT
>VYZR01039019.1:2671-25186 GCA_013400675.1 Oxylabes madagascariensis | reverse complement strand
AGATGTCTCCCAGCACAAGAAAGTTTGAATTGCAGCAACAAAGAAAAAGCTTGGGTCTTACTGAAACAATGTTCTCTCAAATTACCAGTCAAGCTCTAGTTAGCAGATCTGTGTATTTGGTACCTGTTGTAGCAGTAGTCCATAGCTACTGAATGATTTTTGAAAACCATAATGAAGACACACCTTCATTCAGTAAAGGTAAGACTCTAATTCATGATGTCAAGAATAGGTACATATATCAGTACTCTATTATCCTGCAAAGACAGCAGTGGGACAGGTAGGCAGTGCCTTGGAATACAAAACTTTATGATTCACTGTAAGAGCTTCTACTACATTTTTTTTCTATAGCTTCTTTTATAATGCTTAAGTTAAGATGAAGTTAATCCCTATCTAAGTATGGTTTCTTTTTAAAAAGTAGTAAAAAAAAAAAAAATAAGTCTTTGGTAACTTTCAAGCAACTAATTTTTTTATGTGAATGTCATTATAAATTACACTATTGAATGTTCTGAAATGTTAGTTGCAGCTGCATTTTCTAATGTAAAAAAGTATAAAAAAGTGTATCATTTACCCATCTGATTGTGTGAAAACCATTTGCAGCCTAAGATACATTTAGGATTTTGGAATAAACTTTTAAAGCCAGAAAACTCTTTAACTATTTTAAGTCTTCTCAGTTAAGTTTTCCCAGTCAAATAGAAGATGACACAAAATTACATTTAGCTGTTTCCTAAAGATAAAATTTGTGCTGTTATAATGCATTAGTCTTGAAATTCCCTCAAGTAATTTACAGAAATTGTAATGTACAAAAACATGAAGACTAAGCTTTAAATCTTTTTTCAGGGAGGAACTTCCATGGCATAGGGTAGGCTGTGACTTATTTTTTTTCATTTGGCATGATTAATTGAATGCTCCTACACGGCAAAAGTTTACAGTGTTTGGTGAGAAGCTGAAAAAAACCACTTTGGAGTATTCACCTAACATGCTCTAAAATTGCACTTGCAAAGCCAGTCTGATTTTTACTGTGCATCTGTTTCTAGCTGATCCCTCCACTGACTCTCAAGTTGGGTATTTGTTTGCTGACAATGTGGAAATGTTAATATTCTGCTAATTATTACATTTTCATTCGATAATAGGTTTTAATGCACATTAATTGCTAAGTTGGAGATTAAATTAGAGAACTCTGTCATACTAAGTTCACAGGAGGAGGGGGATTTGTAATATTAACAAATTGTGAGTGTGATGACATCCGCTACTTTGTGATGAGACCAGTTTGTAAACCATCTGGCACTGAAGCGTTTAGCTACTTGCAGTTATAATGGAGGTATTTTGGCTTCAACACTAAATGAGCAGGATAATAGCTATTTGGTGAGTTAAATGGTTAAAACAGATATCCTGACGGAATTAAGTACCCTTGGATAAGATAACACAGGGTAGTAACATTTTATTAAATGTTAGTATTGGTGGATGAGCCAGTTTAAAATATATCAACTCCATCATAACAGAAAAAAAATATTTTTCTGTTTTACTTTTGTATTATCCTTTCCACTAGAATCCAGAATTTTCTGTCTAGTGATTAAAAATGTATGCAGCAAGACTTTTTCCTCAAGACAGAAAAACAGAAAAGATATTATTACAAGGTGCAGCATACTGTGCCTNAAAGTCTCATCCAACATGGCCTTGAACACTTCCAGGGTTCTTAGTGGAAACACAGAATCCACACTACAAAACATGTTTATGAACATTCCACACATAGTACAAGCTTTAGTCCAGAGCTCAAATACTTTCAGAAAATCTAACTTCAGGACACAGATTTATAAGAAGTTATACTTCATTAGTGTCATCAGTCATTTTTCTCCACTTATTCTGTTTTTTAATTTGTCTCCATTTATGATAAGTCTGAAGACAGTAAAAGTGACTGATTTAAAGTAACTTAAGCCATAAATTTCTTTATAGCAAAATACAATGCTTTCCTGTTAGAAGTTGGCACAGGGAAGATAACAGGAAAAAAATCATGGTCTTTTATGCTTTCCTCTTGAATGATAATCAAAATTTTTTCTTTATTGTGAAAACTCCTTATTAAGATTCTGTCATTGACTGGCAGAGTTGAAATAATTCCCTTCTGTCTGACATGTCCTGATCCACTGCCTGCTGAACTAAAAGAAACTCATAATTAATTACTGTAGGACAAGAATCCTAAATCCTTATTCTCATCAGCTAAGCCTTCTGTTTTTATCTTGGCTCAAATCCCAGCTAAAAATTTATGGTTCCTTAGCTTCTTTTTGTAGGTGCCATGAATCATAGAGGCTTATGAGTGAAGAAATACTGGGA
The DNA here is from genome assembly GCA_013400675.1 of Oxylabes madagascariensis. Classification (NCBI taxonomy): domain Eukaryota; kingdom Metazoa; phylum Chordata; class Aves; order Passeriformes; family Timaliidae; genus Oxylabes; species Oxylabes madagascariensis. The sequence continues at coordinate 22,861 of VYZR01039019.1, read as the reverse complement.
TGGTGCTCCTGTATAGGTTAGTACTTGATATATTTGTAAAACTAATCCCCAGTAGAAAAGCTACTGAATATATGTATGTAAAAAAAACAATTGTCAACTTGGTTTGATGTCACTCTTCAGAAGTGCTTCGCGCCTCCTGTGCATGTCCATGTTTGGACCAATTCCATACTGCCCATGATCTGCAGAGTAAGGCCTATCAATGCAAATATCTGAGATAGGGGAATTTCATTTCCAGAGTTGATCAATGTAATGCTACTCATGAGTAACTTTTTCAACATTTAAAGCAACAAGAAGAAAACCATAGGTTATAGAAAAGGAGTGATCAGAATGAAAAAGTGTAAACTAACATAATCTTTTCCAAATGCCATTCAGTGACACAATAGGTCAGTTAATGAGGTATGCAAAAGTCCCACCAATTATAGTAAAAAGTAAAACCTTTCAGATAAGGACTTTCAGAAGTCTGTGGGAAAATTTGCGAAGATTTCTGCTAAGTGAATGCTCTGATCTACATTAAATGTCTGATACTATTGTTGTTCTTCCCGAAAGCCTTTTGCATCCTGAAGAGGTGGCCCATCCTTCATTTAGTTTATCTAGTTTATCTGGGAGCCCTGTGACCCTTTACAAATACTAAATTATTTTCAGAACAAAACGAAAGGTAGTTCTTTATGTGTGATATTGGAAAGAATGTGAGAATAAAGGAAAAAGTGCGATTAAAAAGTATTATTTTATTATTTATAAGTATTGTTACAGACCAGTATCATCCCTATCACCATCTCTTATTGGTTACCCAACACTTCCCAAAATTTCCCTAATTTTTAAAATACTATTTGGTTACCCAAATACTTTGAAAATGCTAATATACTTACTTCCTTCCTTATTACTCTCACATGGGATATCAAATGGCAAAATGTATGAGAAATTATTCAACAGAACTAATATGATGAAGACTACAGAGATACTAGCCAGATTTTAGTATGCTAAAGTTTTCTCCCTCGAACAGTGAATAATGAGACATAATTATATCTCAAAAACCCCCTATACCTCTTTCTGGAAAACACAAAACCTTTTGCTCAGAAAAAAATGCTGTGAAACTGAAAGCTAGTGCTAGTATCGTATAAGAGATAATACCATCAGTGCTCTGAAATTATTTACCAATTTTCATTGCCCATGTATCACTCTGTTTAGATATGTTGAGATCTATTTTGTTCAGTGTGTCCTCACTATGAGTAGGGAGGGGGTGAATGGGAGTGATTCTGTTACAAAAATTTAGGCAGTCTAGGTCCACAACATATTTTGGCATTAAGAATGAAGACTCAGAAGTCTCCTGAGGGGATGTCCTGATGCAAAACTCTTATTTCATTTAGTTTGGATAATAAAACAATATATTTAAATGATAAGCATGAGTTACATGCTCAAAATGGAAAATATCTGTTCAGCTGTTAAGGGAATCCAGTTTTGCAAAGCAAAATAAATCATAAATGTCACAGTATCATGCTAATATGTTTAGGTATTTCTGCAAGTTTACTTAGTCCCTCACAACATATAAGCCAATACAAATTTGAAGTATATTAAATCTGTGCTAGCTATTATAACACATGAGAAAATGCAACTGTGAACCAATTTTTCATGTATATGCTCACAGTGAATTGTTCAGGAATTGGTTTTGGGACCTATGCTCTCTGATATTTTTAGCAATAACATACAAGAAAACAGCAACTCATTGTCAACTAAGTTTGATTTGAAACAAGGATTGGGGGAGCGCTAAGTGGATAAGTGATTCTAAGAGTTCAAATTTCATTTAATAATAAGTGAAAAAGAAAAAGAATATTTTATTGCAAAGAGGCTAATACCCTTCCATCACGTGAAAAAAATAATGTGGCTGTACGCAAAAGTTAGGTGACTCCATGTGGCTGGATAGAGTAGGGCAAACATGTTCTATGGTCCAAATTAGGCAGGAAAACTTTTCCAACTTTTATAGAATAAAACGCCCAAGATGTCAGTGCCCTTCCTTTGAAAGAAAGGCAAAGATTGAGAACGAAGCCTCTGAGTCCCAGTAGTATCAACAGCTGTAGCAAGAAAGGTGGAAAGGTGGAAAGAATGGGTAGGGCACACAGCAGCAAAGGATACTAGGATCCTTTTATATTATAGGATCACAGAATGGCTTGGGTTGGAAGAGACCTTAAAACCACATAGTTCCAATCCCCTGCTGTGGGCAGGGACAACTTCCCCTAGGCCAAGTTGTTCAAAGCTCCATCCAGCCTGGATTTCAACACTTCCAGGAATGGGGCATCCACAACTTCTTTGGGAAAAATGTTCCAGTTCTTCTCCACTCCCACAGTAAAGAAACTCTTCCTTATACATAATTTAAATCTACTCTCCTTCAGTATGAAGCCAATCCCTGTTGTTCTGTCACTGCATGCTCTTGGATAAAGTCTCTCTCCATCTTTCCTATACACTCCCTTCAGGTACTGGAAGGTTGCAATTAGTTCACCCTTAAGCCTTCCTTTCTCCAGGCCAAACAATCCCAATTGTGTCAGCAGAGGTTCTTCATCCTTCTAAATATCTTGGTGGCCTCCTCTGCACTGAGTCCAACAGGCAGGTATCCTTTCTGTGCTGGGGACCCCAGAGCTGGATGCAGCACTGCAGGTGGGGTGTCACCAGAGCAGAGGAACAGANAATGCAAATATCTGAGATAGGGGAATTTCATTTCCAGAGTTGATCAATGTAATGCTACTCATGAGTAACTTTTTCAACATTTAAAGCAACAAGAAGAAAACCATAGGTTATAGAAAAGGAGTGATCAGAATGAAAAAGTGTAAACTAACATAATCTTTTCCAAATGCCATTCAGTGACACAATAGGTCAGTTAATGAGGTATGCAAAAGTCCCACCAATTATAGTAAAAAGTAAAACCTTTCAGATAAGGACTTTCAGAAGTCTGTGGGAAAATTTGCAAAGATTTCTGCTAAGTGAATGCTCTGATCTACATTAAATGTCTGATACTATTGTTGTTCTTCCCGAAAGCCTTTTGCATCCTGAAGAGGTGGCCCATCCTTCATTTAGTTTATCTAGTTTATCTGGGAGCCCTGTGACCCTTTACAAATACTAAATTATTTTCAGAACAAAACGAAAGGTAGTTCTTTATGTGTGATATTGGAAAGAATGTGAGAATAAAGGAAAAAGTGCGATTAAAAAGTATTATTTTATTATTTATAAGTATTGTTACAGACCAGTATCATCCCTATCACCATCTCTTATTGGTTACCCAACACTTCCCAAAATTTCCCTAATTTTTAAAATACTATTTGGTTACCCAAATACTTTGAAAATGCTAATATACTTACTTCCTTCCTTATTACTCTCACATGGGATATCAAATGGCAAAATGTATGAGAAATTATTCAACAGAACTAATATGATGAAGACTACAGAGATACTAGCCAGATTTTAGTATGCTAAAGTTTTCTCCCTCGAACAGTGAATAATGAGACATAATTATATCTCAAAAACCCCCTATACCTCTTTCTGGAAAACACAAAACCTTTTGCTCAGAAAAAAATGCTGTGAAACTGAAAGCTACTGCTAGTATCGTATAAGAGATAATACCATCAGTGCTCTGAAATTATTTACCAATTTTCATTGCCCATGTATCACTCTGTTTAGATATGTTGAGATCTATTTTGTTCAGTGTGTCCTCACTATGAGTAGGGAGGGGGTGAATGGGAGTGATTCTGTTACAAAAATTTAGGCAGTCTAGGTCCACAACATATTTTGGCATTAAGAATGAAGACTCAGAAGTCTCCTGAGGGGATGTCCTGATGCAAAACTCTTATTTCATTTAGTTTGGATAATAAAACAATATATTTAAATGATAAGCATGAGTTACATGCTCAAAATGGAAAATATCTGTTCAGCTGTTAAGGGAATCCAGTTTTGCAAAGCAAAATAAATCATAAATGTCACAGTATCATGCTAATATGTTTAGGTATTTCTGCAAGTTTACTTAGTCCCTCACAACATATAAGCCAATACAAATTTGAAGTATATTAAATCTGTGCTAGCTATTATAACACATGAGAAAATGCAACTGTGAACCAATTTTTCATGTATATGCTCACAGTGAATTGTTCAGGAATTGGTTTTGGGACCTATGCTCTCTGATATTTTTAGCAATAACATACAAGAAAACAGCAACTCATTGTCAACTAAGTTTGATTTGAAACAAGGATTGGGGGAGCGCTAAGTGGATAAGTGATTCTAAGAGTTCAAATTTCATTTAATAATAAGTGAAAAAGAAAAAGAATATTTTATTGCAAAGAGGCTAATACCCTTCCATCACGTGAAAAAAATAATGTGGCTGTACGCAAAAGTTAGGTGACTCCATGTGGCTGGATAGAGTAGGGCAAACATGTTCTATGGTCCAAATTAGGCAGGAAAACTTTTCCAACTTTTATAGAATAAAACGCCCAAGATGTCAGTGCCCTTCCTTTGAAAGAAAGGCAAAGATTGAGAACGAAGCCTCTGAGTCCCAGTAGTATCAACAGCTGTAGCAAGAAAGGTGGAAAGGTGGAAAGAATGGGTAGGGCACACAGCAGCAAAGGATACTAGGATCCTTTTATATTATAGGATCACAGAATGGCTTGGGTTGGAAGAGACCTTAAAACCACATAGTTCCAATCCCCTGCTGTGGGCAGGGACAACTTCCCCTAGGCCAAGTTGTTCAAAGCTCCATCCAGCCTGGATTTCAACACTTCCAGGAATGGGGCATCCACAACTTCTTTGGGAAAAATGTTCCAGTTCTTCTCCACTCCCACAGTAAAGAAACTCTTCCTTATACATAATTTAAATCTACTCTCCTTCAGTATGAAGCCAATCCCTGTTGTTCTGTCACTGCATGCTCTTGGATAAAGTCTCTCTCCATCTTTCCTATACACTCCCTTCAGGTACTGGAAGGTTGCAATTAGTTCACCCTTAAGCCTTCCTTTCTCCAGGCCAAACAATCCCAATTGTGTCAGCAGAGGTTCTTCATCCTTCTAAATATCTTGGTGGCCTCCTCTGCACTGAGTCCAACAGGCAGGTATCCTTTCTGTGCTGGGGACCCCAGAGCTGGATGCAGCACTGCAGGTGGGGTGTCACCAGAGCAGAGGAACAGAATCACTTCCCTCTCCCTGCTGGCCATGCTGCTTTGGATGCAGCAGCCCAGGACACAGTTGGCTTTCTGTGCTGCCAGTGCTCATTGCCGGGTCGTGTCCGGCCTCTCATCCACCAGCACCCCCATCCAGCTGCACCCACCAGCCCCTCTCAGCAGGGCTGTGCCTGACTGACATGGCTTTTCAAATATCATGGAGAGTGATTTGCCATCTATATATAGCCAATTGCCTCAGGATTCTGGGATGCATCTCGTGATGTACAACAGACTGATACACATTCAGATTCCTCAGGTGGTCATGAACCTGATTTTTACTTACAGCGGGAAGCACTTTGTTGTATCCAGGATTTCTTGCAACATTCAGTACCTGAAGATACACGTGTTGTATAGAAGGTACAGTACTCCTCACTAGCACTGTACAAAATCATCCTTTGACCTTTTCTTTCATCTAGAAAAAAAGCCAGTTTTGTCAAAATTGACATATTCTTGCAGAGTATGTCAATTTTAATAAATTTTTGTGGCAGTAAAACACTTGAGGGAAAGGGAAAGGAAAAGCCTCGATAAGATCAAAACAGAGGCTTTTGCAGTTTCCTCTTTCAGTCTTAAGCAGAATGGAATTATTCTGATCTATATAGGTGTTACACTTGATATGATAATTTAAGTTTCTTTTCTGAAAATAATGTTGCACTTGTTTTTAAAAGCCAAAGGTGACCTTTAATGATTAGGGGGGAGAGGGGGACTTGTTTTTTCTTTTCTTTTTTAGAGACCAACCAGAATAAAAACAACAAAACACTGAAAAGTAGAAATTATTCCTAAGGTAAAAATTGGGATCTGAGCATTTGTATCACCTGGTTCCTTAGCCTATCTGAGAGCTATCATTCAAATGACTTTTATGGAATATTTCATTATTCTGTTTCTTAGCTGACTACACACAACATACAGTGCTTACACTCATGTAACATTCTTCTTTACTGACTTTTAAAGCTTGTTGTTGTCTCACTAATAATGTTAAATATAGAAATACATCTTATTTCTAGTTAGCTGTTTTGTTTAGGGCCCTTCTCAGCAGTGGCCAAGAGCTTCTTTCCTATATTTTTATTGTTTTTAACCCACAACTTGTACTTCAAAAATAGTTCAAAACTCCAGTTTTCTTTGAAGAAAATGACAGAAATGTAACACTTCTATCTTGCTGACAGTAACATAAATCTTTGCTAAGAAAGCATCCAATTCCACCACTATTCCAGATTAGATAAAATTTTTTCACTGCTCTTCACTGTGATCTGGAAGACTAGTTTTCCTGGGACTTTCTTTGCTTCAGGCAAGTTGCTGTAAAAGATTGTTTGCCACTTGTGTGAGCATATGCCTATTTATATTTATTTTGGGTAATTCAATGCCTTTGCACTTGCATCTCTTGACTTTATCTTTGAAAGTACCTACAAAGATGACAGCTTGGCAGAGTTTTGTATGTACGTTTAATAGAAACTGGAATAAGGTCAACAACTTCTTTTATGTAGTCCATCAATTATTCTTATAAAATCAGTGGTCATAGTCAGAATTCTGACAAAGTAGGTAATTTCAACTGAAGTGAGATTTTCTCCAGAAACACCATTCAGTTTTGGTCTGCTTATACCTCACACATTCACTTTAACATCAAGCAAATCCATAATTTTTGAAATGCTTGCCAAGGTGAATGGAACTTGATTTTTCCTTAAAGACTGTATGAAACTCCTAACTACATCTTTATCCCAAAAGATCTGTGAAGAACAGAAAGTGGTTTAGGTTTTTTATTCTCTCAAAATGCATTTCAACATAGATTTAGAGGTTACAAAGTAGATTTGCTTTGATTTAGGACAAATGAGTTTGTTTTTTCATCTGGTTCTCCCCTGACGTACAAATACATCACAGCACTTTTTATACTACTTTAAAAGAAGACATCAGTTGTGTGATATTCAACCTGTAACAGGCCCAACACTTGCTGCATTCCCTAACAGTCTGACATATGAAGTGCTTCCCATAGGTTGCCACTACCTTCAGCTGCCAGGTCCACCCCAGCCTGAAGCAGGCCACTCAGGAGGCCTTCAGCTGCCTATAGTTCTCACCACAGGCAACACTGGCAGCCTTCTTGGGAGGGCAGTGGATGCAGGTGGTTGCTATAATAAGCATCAAATAAGAGGTTTTTTCCCCAATGTAAAAAGATCGTCACTTGATCCCATGCTAAAAGATACTGAAAACCCAAACTGTCTATTCTCTGATTTGTGTCTAAGGCAAATGGGAAGCAAGTCTATACTTGAGAACAGATATTAATCTGAGGTTAATATCAGGTGAATACACTGGATGACAAGAATATGACTTTCATCCTCACAGGGAAGGAGTTCAGTCATTTATATGACCTGGTCCTCTTTTAATTTTTGTGTATTCGCCTTTGCTGGAGGACCCTGTAGAGTCCCTACAATAAACAGAGTTTCCATTAGAGTCTGCCAGGCTCTGCACAACTCTGTAAATTATGGAACAGTAATTTCGTTTTTAAAATGTTCAATCCACATCTCAGAGTTGGGACAGATCCTTTATGAGCATATTGAATACATAGATGCTTCTTTTAGATCAAATTATGTAAAACTTCCTTTAGCCAATCTATGTCACTGGAGCCAAACTGTTGCTTCTCTACTGCATTATGATTAGATGCCAAGACGACAGTATGAATGAGACACGAATTAAAACCCACTAAACCCACTTGGTTCCTGCTCTGGCTATGAAGCCAATATTCCTTCTTATGCAACATTAATTTAACTCTGTTACTGAAATAAGACAGAGACCTTTGACTTTCAAGTTTGTCTCATATGTATTTAAATTTTTAAAAAACAGTTAGGCATACGGGCACAGATTACAAGCATCATGTGAAAAATTTCAGAGGGACTATAGCTGATATCTTTTGACTTAATGACACAGTCTCATTCAGTTTCATTTCCTCTAATTTTAGTGACTAATGTTAAATACGTTTAGTCAGGCAGGTTCCATTCAATAAGGTATTTTAGAAAAAGATAGAAACAAGCAGATTCGAGGTGAGTCTTAATGACACGTCAGTGCTACTTAAGTGTAAGAATGTTGCAAAAGTATAGTATTGCTTATTTCAATAACCGAAAGCAAAACCAAGGACTACATCAGCACACTATCTGAAAACAAATTTATCATTTATACACAAAACCTGAAGAGATTTCCAGTGAACTGTTTATTAGTGGTAGCTGTAGTAATATACTCAGTGTATTTAACAAGAAAAAGGATTATTTTATTAGTATTTCAGAAACAACTCAAATCAGGAGCTCTATTTCCAGTATTTGACAGGGAGTCTGACCCATTACAACATTATCTAACAGTTTCTTAGAAATTAAGGCCAGGAGAGACAACTAGGTAACTACTGTGACCTCTTATTTTTGGCTGCTGCTGCATTTCATCCAGTTATCTTCATATCAAACCTGATGATTTATGTCCTAATTACAGCATAACTTGAGTGCACTTGAGTAAAGCATATCGTTCTGAATATCACTCATTCTCAAACCCAAGATACTAAGAGATGGATACTCTATCAATTCATTTGACAGTTCATTATAGGGATTAATTACCTTTTCAATTAATGAGGATAATTTAATTTTCAAATTCAAATGTGTTGGTTTTCATGATTCAGTCACTGGTTCTTATTATGGTTTTACAAATATAATAACTGACATTTTCCATCCATGAAGATACACAAAAATTGTAAAAGAATGATAATTCCATCTTCTTTTTAAAACATTGCAAAATCAAGCTATTTAAGTTGAAAGACTTGTGACTAGCTCACACAGGGACATACAGACATCTAAAATTAAATGAGACAATAACTTCAGTGAGAGTCTCTATACTCTTTCCATAGGCAGTGACTAGACAACTATCCTAAAGAAAGTTCTAGAATATCAGGAGTCAGTGATTCTGCAGGGGTGCTTCTCTTTCTACATGCATAATATAATTTACTAGCTGCACAGCAAAGTTATGTTGGACGAATCCCCCCTTTGTAGTTTAGAGTCTAAGAAAGAAACTTCATCATGGAGGGTTTTGGGGTTTTTCCACATTAAGACATTTTTAGTGGAACACCACATTCATGGAAGAAACTCAAAACCAGCCATGTATGGCTAGTGTTGCATTTTAGTACCTATGTTTTGGGATTTTTTTAAACTATTAGTTTAATGTACTAACACTAGCACTTCATTGCTGCTTGGCATTGGGAATAATTGAATAGATTTTCCAAAGAGAAATAATTGAATAGATTTTCCAAAGGAATCTTAAAAGTATTACAGTGTCACATTATGAACAGTCATCTTACTATACTGATGTTTACAGTGCAGAGCAAGGAGAAAGACATAACTTCTACAGCATGATACAGAGTTCCAGTGGTTAATCCANAAACCTCTGTTACCAGGGCTTCAGAGAAAGCTATTGAAAGGCTGTTTGTATGCACTACAACATGAAAATGGAGATCTAGAGAGCTTTGCCAAATGTATCCCATGGCAAACTGTAGATATTGACTGGCTCATGAGAAAGGTTTTAAGCCTCATCTCCTCCTCTAAAAGTTCACAGAGCTTTTCTCTTTATTTTACAGAAGTTTTTTGCATAACTGCTTTCCTTTCCAGATGTGAAAATTTGAATTGCACCCTTAAAGTATCCAACACTTCAGTGAACCTATCAGAAATCAAGCTATTATGTCCATGACTTGACTTTAACAATAGCAAAGTAAGTATTCAATGATACCACCTTAAAACATCGGAAGAAGGTCCATGAGAAAGATGTAAAATTCCTCATGATACTTGAACAGCAGATAACAATCCCCATTCTAAAGAATCTCAACTATATAAGTGTGTATAAAAGTTAATCAGGAATTTTTCTCTTGCATTTTATCAAGATAGACCTTTATTAAGATAGAAAAGCAAATATTTTTCAATGTTGGGAACAAATAACCGTAAAAATTGGAGTCCAGGAGTGTTAAGAATGACATATTTGTAAATTCAGTGATAATTAGCCAAATTTAGTTTACTTTATACAATATCCAGTTTCAGATATTCATCCAGTTAATAAATTCTTGATCCATTCCAGGACTGTTGGATATTAGCTAAAGATGTTATAAATTCACTGGTGACAGAAACATGCTGTCTGAATGATTGCTTGATTTGCTGCCTAGTGGTATGTTACAACCTGCCCCTGAAGGCAAGGGTAACTGAGGTTCTTGCCAATAGACCCCTTAGGGTAAACTAGAGTGAAAAGACACTGAATGACCAGTATTTATAAATACATATTTATATATGTGTATATATCTCTGTGTGTGTGTATGTATATTTAGGGTCCATTTAAAAAAAAAAAAAATTGGTTGCAATGGAAAGGAGAGATGTAGCCTTTTTGGTTATACTCTAGACTAATATAACAATATAAAAGTATAAAGATATCACATAAGAAAATATACAAGGAAAAGAAAGAAAGGGAAAGGATAAAGGTAGACAGTAGAGAGGATAGATATTGCCACCTGTGGATCCAGCAGTGGGACTCGATTGTTGTCTTTATCCATCAGGGGTAGGGGAAGCCCATAAAACATTGAGTTCAATGCGTTATTATACATCCAGGTTTGGGGGGAATGCCCAGGTCTGATGCAACACTGTGGATCTTTTGCAATGTTGTGGATCATGCACAATCCTCTGGTGGAAGGCCCCAGAAAGGGTTTGGGGGCAGTTTGGGGTTTTTTTGATGTTTAAGGTCCCTTCTAGGACATGATGGTTACTTCTCATGCCAGTGCAGTTGAGCCTATTATGACATATCAGAAGGAATGAATACCCTCAGGCCTATGTGTGAATGTCTTGGACAGGAGTTTTACACCTGAGCCAGTTGTGTGAGGGAGGACACTGGTAAAATAAGAAGCATTATCCCACACAGCAGAATCTCTCATGGGCCTTTTCCTTTATCTGACACAAAATCCAGCTTGTTGCTAAACCCCCATCTTATGTGGGACAGATTCTACCCTCCCCAAACACACACACAGAAAAGCTCTCCTCCTTCCACCCTCTGGTTGGGGGCTGGAAACCTGGCCTCAGCAGTGCACCTGGCGCTTTTGGAAATGGCCAGTTGTGTGAGCCATTAACCCTTTAGCATTTCAGTTTCTCATAAAGTATCATCTTCATAAAATCCAGTGTGATATGGACAAAAAATTGTTTTTTGAAAGCGGTTTAATGGAGTGTTTAGAAATTATTTGCAGGTAAAGATAAACTTTTGACTTGCTATATATTGATCTTTCATCTAAAACTCATCTAGCCAAAGAGTATCCCCTTAACTTGTCAACAATCTTATAAGACAACAATGAAACTACTCATCACTTTCACCTGTGCACATCTGACAGTAATTTGATCTATTTTAAATTAAGATGTGTATGTAATACAGCTTAATGTACCTAAATGTGGGGTTAAATCTTACTAAATGAGTCATTAACACTGCATTATATATATGGCTGTTAATATCTCTCTGTGCATAAATTCTCTACTTCATTTAACATGCATTCACCATCCCCTATCTAATTAATGTTTATACTCAATGATTTTGAGGTTTAAAGACCCATGTAACTTTGGGTCATGTCACACACAGTGAAAGTATATACACAAATGACATAGCAATGACAGAAATGACTTTTATTCCTGTAGAAGCCTTACTTTGTGGGTTTCCTTTTTTTTTTTTTTTCTCATCTGAACTCAAACCTGGGATCTTGAATACAGAGATCTGACAGATTCACATTCTCCTAACATATGTATGCATATACTGGTTCACATGGTCTTCCATTCAGTGGGATTTTGTACAATGGCAACAGATTGTCAGCCAGCAGGAGTGACATGCAGAGAGATGAAGACTTGCATATTTTCTTAGCACTCAGGGCATGTTCTTTTACAGCTCAGGCCTTAGGTAATGAACAACATGGGTTACTGACCACTGCCAGCAAAAGAAAGAATCTTCTAAATCTTTAGACATGAAGTGCAGTCAAGATAGCCTTGTCTTCCTACTTAGAGAAATAGTAGCTGAAAAATATAGTGCGTTGTGAGGCTTTGGTAATTTCAGATGAATACTTGACTTTGCTAGGTAGAGTAGCACCAGACATCAATGGCTAGGAGTACAGATTTTTACTTCCCTTCACGAAACACTAGGCCATTGGCATGCTAAATTGTACACCTTGAAAAATATTCCTTGTTTTCCTCCCAAGTAGAAAGTCTTAGTGATTTCTAAATTTCACTGCAGAAATAACTATGCTAAGGGAACATCGTTTCACTGTGAGGATTGGTAAAGAGAAGACATTATCAGTCATGACTAAATTTTGATATAATAGAACAGATTCTCAACTGTCAAAACTGTAAGAAACTCCTGTGACCTTCAGTCAATTTCTGCCACGTGCAGCTATAACCATTGCTTCAGCTCCCCTAAACAGATGTGTCCCAGTCACCAACAAAATGCTCATTATTCTCTCTGCATTTCATACATGGACTTTATATGTCAATAGGAGGGGATTATTTTACATTTTTTAATGATGTAGAAGAATGCAATATCATTTAGAACCTGGATGCCAACTCTCATATTTCATTCCTTAACTGATAGGGTTCAGCTCTACACTGTACATTTTCGTGGTAGGATTTCTCGCTACATAAAGTCTTTGCAGTTCATAAGGATACAAGAGTCTTTATTTACTCTCACTTCTGCTATTGCAGAATTGATTCCAGTTACCTGAAATACCAATATTCCTTTCAGGAAGAATGACAAAAAAATACAAAGAAAAAATGTACAATAATTACAAGCACTGTTTGCCTTTAATTTAATTATTGTAATTTGGGAAAGAAATCACAGCAGAAGTGATGGAAATTATATTACTACACAATGCAAGAAAATTTTGTTTGAGAAATATAATTTTTTTTAGTATTAATTTGTAAATAATATCTTTGGTCTTTTAAAGAATATACAAAAAATAATCTGTATGGTTTCGACAAAAGATTGTACTGTGAAAAGCTCCACACATAAAAGAAAGAGGGTAGGAAAAAATGAAACAGAACTGCCCATCTGCTGGAGAAATACATTACTTCTTGGACGACTTGGAAACTGAACTGGGGCTGCTGAAAATTTAAAATTCCTTTTCAAATAATGTCTGAAATTAAAAAGGCAGCAACTTCAAGTCCAGTATGTGATTAAAAGAGACAATCCTTTCTAAATTTGGATTTGTAGGAACTATTACTTTTGCTTGCAAGCATGACAAGGAATAGTCTCATTTTTTAATCTAGAAAATTGCAACACATAAGCTTATTTTTCAAGACAATGCAAGAAAATTGGCTTGGCTTGAAGATGTGAAAGCTGCATGCACCAGTGCTCAATGCTTTGTCTTTGGTAGGCACTAGCCACTGCCCAGAAAGCAACACAATTTCTACACTGATGTTTAATTTTGATCTTTATATCACATATTCATAGTTAATTTATTGAAGCACGTAAAGCAGCTGAGGCAAAGCAAGTTTGTATTTTGTTCACTTTTTGTTGTGCCAAAAAGTTATGCTACAAATTATCATGCAATACTCTGGTCCCTTTAGACTCAGGAAAGAAATTCTTCTAAAAGAGATGACTGGCCATACATTAAGTTGTCTAATTAGGTTAGGCAACAGTATGTAAGGTAGATAAATCTTCCCTTTTTTTTTCCTTGAGAAAGTGAAAATCTGTCCCATGTCACTTGCAAATTGCAAAGAAGTAAACACTTCTGAACAGTATTCAGAATTCAGCAATATGTAAATAAAAGCCATTTGTTAAAGTGCTTAAAGTTGTCTTGAAAGCTGAAAAAAAAAAATCTATATCTTAGCACTTAAAAGCAGTCTGGTTTTCCAGGGAATTAGTAGTTTTGAACATCAGAGCACTTCTTTGTGCATGACAATATTGATTTAAGGTTAGTTCCTTCTTTAAGCATGATGGTGAAAATTCTCAGAACCATGATACTGAGAACAACTCCTATTTAATGTTATTCATAGCAAAATTGGACTACCTTGCAGAGAAAGATGCTTAAATGAGCAAGTTCCATTTATTCAAAATCCAAACAGACATTTTCATTTCAGCATGAATTTTAATCTTTCTCAGATAAATATCTACGCATATCTTAAAGCATTAGTGACTCATTCCCAAAAGCTTGTGGCAACAGGTCTTTTCCAGTTGCACTTGCATATAGCAAAATATAACAAATAGTCCTCCATTCAAAAATGCCAAACAAGCTTGATAACAAAAATGCATTCTTTAAATTATACATAGAGTGATCACTGAAGACTCACCAATAAAATTTAATTGAGGATTTGCAAATGATGCAGGAAAAAGAGCTGAAAAATTCTGGATTCCAAAGTAGTGAAAAATAAGTAGCATTCACCATCTGTGGTCCTTGACAACAAGCAGATTGTCAACAGAACCATACAGTAAAAACATAATTGTTTTTACAAGCTTAAACCATCTGTAAAAACAGAGTGCTTAAAATGCTAACTGAAATGGTTCAAAAAAAAAGAAAAAGCACAAACTGCATTACCATTCTGGTATACTAAGGCAATATTAAACAGCCAGCACAAATTCAATAAAGCAGAGCAATTCAGGCAATGAAAATCAATATCCCAGACAACCTCATGGGTTTATCTTGAGTGACCATCTCTTGTGAACTAGCAAACAGCCAAAAATCTTCAAAATATTGCTCACTTCACTTGAACATCTCTTCTGGAAATCCTTAAGCCCCACATGGGTTTGGGTCTTGGCTTAAGTCAATTTAAAGGAGAACACTCTAAAATTACTTCTCTCACTTTGTTTTATCCAATCCCTTCCACTAATAAGGGGAAATATCAGCAGATGTAAGTGAAAAAATAACAGTTAACTAGCAAGAGCAAGTGTAACAGGCAAAAAATAGCAGTAAATAATCAGTAGATATCAAATTGTTAAATCCCGCAGACTCAGAAGAAAGAGACTCCCAAAATGGCAGAAATACCCTTTCCAGGATGGCAGCCCTCACTGCTGACCAAGAGTGGGGACACAGAAGGACAACGGTGTCTGACGCTCCCTTCAACATGGCAGCCTTTGAAGGCGACCGCACGGTCTGGGAGGCAAAGAGGAAGGATGGCAGCCACCCCTCCTGGGAAGGTGGGAGCTCATGGAGCAGTTCTAGTTGCAGGTGAGACACGCTGGCACGAGTGTAGTCAGTTCTGCCGCCCGCTGCTTCCTCCTGCTGCCCGCTGGACTCCGCCGGTGTTGGCGCTGATGTCCTCTGAACTGCGGCTGTGCTGGAGGGGAAAGAACTGGTCTCAGCACTGATGCAGAGTGGGCCATGACACTGAGTTTTGGAACAAAGCTTTGATATTTTTGCCTTCTTCGAATATCTCTGCTTCAAATATCATCAGCTTTTAACATTTTTAACATAACTGGGAATGGATATGTAAGTAGGCACGTGCAAAGGCAGTGCATCATTAATGGCAAGTGGTTAAAAAAAAACCATCAAGGACTCCATGACACAAACATGCAACAGAAGCCAAAGCTCAAANAGAATGACAGTGCTTTTGCTTTTCTCATTTACTTATAAAAATTTAATTAACTCATAAAATAACTACCTAAGAGGAAGACATTTTCTTTCTGCATTAATTTAAAATCTTAATCTAGCAGGACTGGTGTGCCACACAGCTAAGATTTTATGCTGAGACAGTATATTTAATGTAAATAATCCCTTTTTCTCACCTCTGGCATTTAACAGTCTGTCTTTATTGACATTACTCATTCTGACATTTCAGAGTAATTACTAAACTTTTCACTTCTCCCCATGTTCCCTGTGACTTAATTCACTGCTTTCTTAAAAGTTTCTTCCTGTCTGCTTTTGTGTAATCATCCTGTGAGTGCTCCACCCCTCCTTCTCCTTACAATAGCTTCAGCTGCTCAGTTGCTCGAGGACCGGGAATGTAGAATCACCTGGAACAAGGATCAGAAAATGTTTGTGATTTTCTGGCTAAAGGAACAGATCTGCAACCACAAACCAAGAATTTTTAGCATCTCTACACATACACTAAACAGAACATGTGAAACTTACTCTCATCTCTAGAGTCTGGGAGGAAATGAGATGCTGTGAACTTCTACCACGTAACATTTCCAAACTTTCTTTAAACTCTTTCAGAACTCCTCCAATACACACACAACAAATTTCAGCAGGAGAGAAAAAATACATTCCTGTACTGGTAGATTTAAAAAACAAAGAAACTTCCAAAACTAAATAGCTTCTTAATTCAACTCTTATTAACATAGAATATCTCTTTCAGGAAATTAGTATTTTTGATATAAGTAATTTTCATTTTAATTAATTGTTAACATTTCTTTTTTTATTACTCTTAGAGTTTTCACCTTGTAGCAGACTTTTAGAGGTTAATGTGTTCTCTTCTGGGCTGTTACAAGACCAGTAAGGCTGCACATTAACAAGATTAAAAAATTTTTTTTAATAAATGGCTGATTCTGATTTTTGTACATATAAATGGCATCTGATTGTGAAAAATCCAATAAAATTTGATGCCAGTTTTAGAAACAGTCCCTTTGTTTTATCTACATGTAGGTGGATACTTTCACTGGGTCATATACTCAGGCAATTTCATCAGTCTTGATTAATCTACAACAGTTTACAATTACATTAGTGCAATTTTCAAAAGAGGGAGAGGAAAAATAAATCTACACACAATTTGCTGAGTACTATTCAAATACACAATTTTAGGTTACTAAATATTCAGATTAAGCAGACGTAATATCAAGGTTTGATTATTCTATCTTCCTCTGAATTGT
The DNA here is from genome assembly GCA_013400675.1 of Oxylabes madagascariensis. Taxonomy (NCBI): domain Eukaryota; kingdom Metazoa; phylum Chordata; class Aves; order Passeriformes; family Timaliidae; genus Oxylabes; species Oxylabes madagascariensis. The sequence continues at coordinate 5,856 of VYZR01039019.1, read as the reverse complement.
CTTGTGATATAAGTAAATCCTCTATAACGCATTACCCCTCTGTTTTACCTCAAGTAAAGAAAGCCCCACAAACCCTTCAGAAGACTCTTCTGAGGCTTAAGCAAAATTTCTAAGGGGTTCCTGCATTAAAAAAAAGACAATGAATTTTGCCATCCTGTTTCAATCAGGATTCTTAACTCACTTTCACTTCTTAGAACTTTCCTACATAATAATTATATAACAGTATGTGTATGTCTCTATATACAGAAAGTATTCTATACATCAGTCTCTGAAAACTACATCCTAAATCAAACTTCCTAATCTGATTAAGTAGAAATATATTTGCCTTCAGAAGTTTGGCCTTTTTGCAGGGGATTCTGATTTTGGAAAAAAAAAACATTAAATGACCTATAGACAACTTATAGCCAGGAAAAAGCAGCCATATAAACCAAACAAAATAATTCACAAAATCATTCCGTTACAAAGCTAGAACAAGTTTCCCCTATAGTTAGGAATGAAAACATATTGTAGAGAAACTTCCTGAGGCTGGAGTGCAACATGTTGGAGTGCAAAATGCACTTTGGGTGAATCCAGAGCTCTGGTATTTGTGCTTCAGTGTTTAGCCTCTCTTTTAGCAACATTGAAGTTAGGATTGATGGATCAAATGTGTGTGGAGAACACAACAATATTACCGTGTAGGGCCTTTCCTCCTCTGTATACCATAACATTTCTAGCTGAAGTGGCAGGTATTTCAGGAGACTGGTGAGAAGAGACACACCTGTGGAAAAGATGGAACTCCTGTTGAGATCCAAGGCCACAGTGAACAAACACTGGTGCCAGCAGTGTTCTCAACTCTTATTAACATCTATCAGTTAAGAATGAGTAGTTAGTCAGAGAGAATCCAGTTGTGGAAACTCTATTAATAATAAGGGCAATGTTGAATAACCTCCTTTTACTTGCAGTACTTGTTTTATCACACCTCCGAGGGAAGAATGCAACAAAGTCCTAAATGAGAACTACTTCAGCTTCCCAAGTAGTCTTTTATGACAAGTGATACAGCCTTCAAGGGGCAAAGCTACCTGTAATATCTATTGAAGTAGAATTCTAGATGTCATATTTCTAGTAGCCTGTTCAGTTCCCTCTAAATTATTTATTCATTTGCAAGCTAAAGTAGTAGTGCAAAAGCTACATCCACATATTTGGTATTTTATTTTGGTTCTATATTGTATTTAAAATGCCCACATCATTTATTTTCACGCCATCTGTTTCTGTCCCTCTTTCTCATATACATGAACTGACTTTGAGAAAATATGATTTTATTGTCTTAAGGCATTAAGTTTCACACATTGCTTGGTAGAAAAAAAATATACATTGACTGTACACTGGTAGTGTGTGTTTCCCAGTGGAAATGAAATGATTACTGATGAGATGAGAAATATGGAAGTTAACAGGTATAATAGAACAACACAGGCATGGTCATCGCCATTAATAATGTTAATTTTCTGAAGGAGTCTTCTTTTTCATAGTGATGGATAAAGACAGAAAGAGGATGACATACAATGCTTTTCTTATGTCAGGGAATTTTAAAATCAGTGATCTGATTTTATCTGCATAAACAAGTAGGGCATCTTGCATTTGTTCCACAAACAGAGTGGGCAGTGCAAGAGAAGACAATGTATTAGTCCTATCAGCAACTACAATTTCCTAGTTTTCTGAAGGAAAACTAACTTTACCTTGTGAACATCACAGAACTAAGTAATATATGCCTGTCTAACCTGTTTTGAGAGATACGTAATAAATACACGTAATGCATAAAATTTGTGTGCATTTGTATGAACAAAAATAATTGATGCAAAATTCATGCTAAAAAACTCTGAGTATGTACAAGAGTTAAAACAACGTTATTAATTAATACTGAAGTAAGAGCTTTAATGCTTTTAAGTATTTTATACCCTCCTGAATAATTCTTATTTGATGACTAAGAAAAGAGAGACGTGAAATAGATATGGACTGAGAATACTAAAGACATTGATTTTGAATTTAACACATTTCCAACCTCAGTCTCATTGCCTGTACAGTCTTAGCACCTGTGAGATGGGTAACAGATCTACAATCTATCTGCCTTGTGAAAACACAAGGACTTCACAGACAGCCTTCGTTATTGCCTCCAGAAAAGCCCATTGTAGGCAGCCTACACTGTATCGTGGCAGTGTACCAACCCATCAAACGCCACAGAACTTTCCTGGCTGTTTTTTCACACAAAGCCCTCTTCACTCTGGACATCGGTCTCTAGTTGAACCTTGAGTCATGCTACCAAATTTATTGTCTAGTCAGTCAGAGAAATTGATTTTGAGGGTAGTGTTGTAATATTCCTCAAAAAACCACAGGCATATCTGTTGAAGTTGATTTGAGAAGTCACACACGTACACAACACTTGAGGAAATCAGCGGAATTCTTCTAAAAACAAAGCATATAAGTTTTAACTTAGTACTTAAGATTTAGCAAAAAAATTAGAGCATTTTGTAAACTTTGACACTCAAATATCTTCTTTAAAATCACCAAAAAACTAAATGTCAGAGCTGGGAATAGAATCCATATTCCATAATCTTCTAACTGTATGTCTCAGTAGTCATGACAGTTCTTCAGTTTTAGAGATTGTTATTAAAAACACTGGCCAAAAGTTTCAGCATAATTTTCAACTGGGAAATCAAAGGGTTACCTTAGATTCTTTTACTTCTTAAACATATCAATTCGACTTCTTCACTAAGTCACTGATTACTTGGTTCAATGACATTTAGTCATGGATAGATTAGACAATAATTAAGTTCAGACATATTTACTGAATGGACTATATGGAGCAAGTTGATGTTTCCACTGTTTGAGCTCATTTAAAACCGTACAAAAAAATTTGTTCTATAAAAATTGGTGGGTGTGAAGTCAAAATAACTGATAATCCTGGCAGGGGTTGTCAAACAACAGAAAATTTTCCTGAGATAGCTTTCATGGCTGGAGCATTTTTGGTATATGATCTTACAGTGATTTAATACTACATTAATAAATCCCCCAAAATTACAATAGGAACCAGACAGAAATACAAGTTGCCCTGTTACTTAATAGGCTTCATTAAAAGGTCTCCTGAAGTGTCAGAGACAAAGCTCAGGAACTAAAGCTTGGAATGAGCACTGCCCTGATAAAGCGATTCTTCA